>PVKY010014414.1:0-10589 GCA_004027775.1 Bradypus variegatus | reverse complement strand
GGGGGCTCGGGGCTGGGCCGGGCCCTGCTGCCTGTGGGATTTGGAAAGAGCTCGGCCACGGGGTTTCCAGGCCAGGTGGGCAGTGCCTGCCTGGACCGTGCCCTCGGCAGCCTGCTCGGGGAGGGGCTGCAGTCCGGGCAGCTCCCCTCTGGCTCAACGCGCCCGAGTCAGGGCCCACTTCAAGCCCTTCTGTGTTTCAAGTGAAAGAATAAACGAAATGTTGGGTTGTGGGAAACCTACATCAGGCACTTGGGGCTTCATCGTGGTGACTATTTAAGGCCGTGGTTCTAGGAAAGGATGTGATTGTCTATTCAAGTTATTATTTTTTTCCAAATTAGCACAAAGATGTAGGTGTGTGTACACCTGTGAGGCCCCCTTGGGCTTTATGCCTCTCATTTCCACCCTTCCGTGTCCAGATCTAGTCGGAATTCACAGCCGGACTTGCCCGGATGGGTGCACCCAGGGGCCAGCTTCGAAGCAGACGTAAGTGGGGACTCTCTCCCCTTTGTCAGCAGCACCCCTGTGGCTTTTGGGAGAATAGTGCTGGGTGCTAATTTCAAGGGGTGGGGTGCCTTCTGACTTACGCTGGAGCATCTTGGGGCATCTGGAAGAGGACACTCACCTTTGACACTCGCCAAATGCTCCTTGGAATGCAAACATTTGTCTCTTATTTCTTAATTCAGGAAGTTGCTTTTCTCTGAAGAGGGACCTTTGTCCCCAGGAATGAAATGAAACTTAGACCATTTGCTTCCGGCAGGGGCAGAAACCTCAACCACCGGGGCCAAGGAAGTCCGGAGTGAGGCCCCTTCTGAGAGGGCCCTAAAGTATTTACTTTTGTCCTTTTTGGGGTGAATGCACCCCACCTCTGGTGTCTGGAGCCAGCTGGCAGCTCCAGTTCCCCTTTAATGACCTTGGAGTGTGATGCAAGCACCGAGCCCGGAGCTGGCTGTGCCCTGGCATCCTAAATGAATGACAGAGAGAGATCTCCCCGTTTGCATGCCAATGTTTTATTGTCTTTTAATTTTTTAAAGCCGTGTTTATTTTGGATTTCTGGCTGCTAAGTACAAGCCACTGAAACCCTGGCCGGGCTGACCGTCCTCCGGCTGCCTGTTTGTGCTGCGTCATGATCAGAATGTTTCCTAAGCTGGCCGCATCGCAGAGCCATGTGTGATGACAAGCATGTGTCACAATGCACTGCTGTTTATTCCAGTAAAGGCCCTGTGGCGGCCATACCGTCCGACGCCTGGGTTCGGCTGCATTTAGTGATGGTTGGGCCAGCCCGGTGCTGGGTGCGTGGCACAGGGTGGCAGCTCAGCCCTGCCCTCCAGGAGCTGCCAGTTGGGCGGGGACCAGGCGAGCAAGCCCGCTCTGAGCCCTGGGCAGGGGGTGGGCGGGTAGCCCGGGGGCCGTGGAACTTCCTCAAGAGGAGCTGATGGCGAGGTGAGGGGGCATGGGCGTGAGCCACGGTGGGTTGAAAGGGGCAGCAAAGTCCCACTGCGGATGGTAATAAAAAACTGGCCAGGGTGCATCTGTGCATTTGTCTGGTTCCAAACCAGAATGATGTAGATGCTTGTGGGCCGCAGGCACCAGCTTCATGAAATCCAGCTGCCGGGCCCGACCACAAAGGCGCTGCAGACACGAAGCCCGGCGCGCTGCCCAGTGCATGGCCGGCTCTTAGCCCTGGGGGGCAAGCGTGACCCGTGACGGGGGCCTAACCTTCACCATCCATGCTGGCTCTGCCGGGGACCCACCCAGGCAGAAGCTGTAGGATGCTTCAGAGGCATCAAACTTCACCAAATAATGTTACAGTTGTAACTAGTTAGGAACTGCTAGTCCGGAGAGTGAAGCAACAATGCTATGTATATATATATAATACTAAAAATTACACGAGAGGTGCATAGGTCGGCTGAGGTGCTGTGCAAATGTGTCCGTCCCTTAAAATCAGCTATTCCCAAATAGGGAGGCTCCTGCTCCTCGCCCCCCCCCCCAGGGATGTTATTTGGCAATGGCTGGGGACTGTTTGGTTGTCACAACCAGGGTTGGAGGTTGGATGCTACTGGATGGAGTGGGAGAAGCCAGTGACGCTGCCTAGCACCCTACAGGGCACAGGACAGCGCCCTCCCCACCTCCTGACAATGAATCGCCTGGCCCCAGACTCATCCGCGCTGGGATGAGGAGCCCTGCTTTACACCGTCACCCCTTGACCCTGGCTCTGACCCAGTCTGTCTCGACCTTGCTATCTTTTTTTGCTTTTTAAATAATAAACTTTTTAGAGCAATTTAGGTTGGCACACAAATTGCACAGAAAGTACAGAGTTCCCATAACGCCAACAACAACCCATACTTTCCCCTGTAACTAGCATCCGGCATTAGTGTGGTATCTTTGTCACAACCGATGAACCGATATTGATGCATTATTAGTAACTAAAGTCCATAGGTGACATTAGCATTCACGCTCTGTGTTGTGCAGTTCTGTGGGTTTTGACAAATGCATGAAGTCACATATCCACCGTTGGCGTGTCACACGGAATAGTTCCACTGCCCCGAAAACACCCTGAGCTCCACCCAGTCACAGCTCTCCAACCTGTGACGACCACTGGTCTTTTCACATGCTCTATAGCTCGGCCTTTTCCACAGTGTCATATTGTTGACAACATACAGGGCGTCTTCTGCTTAGCAATATGCATTTAAGCTTCCTCCGTATCTCTGTGGATGAATCGCTCCTCATTTCTCTTTATTGCTAAATAATATGCCATTGTTTGGATGGGCCACAGTTTGTTTATCCATCCACTTCTGGAAGGACATCTTGGTTGCTTCCAGTTTCAGCCTGTGCTTTTATTGGATGGGGTTTATTGATACTGATGAGAATAAAACCTTGCCCCAGAGACATTAAGTTCTTTGAGGCTGACAAGGGTGTGTGACTGTCCTGGGATCTTCCAGTTAGTCCTGTTTAGCAGATATTTGCAAAGGGTCTGGTCCGTCTAGGCCCATTGCAAACAGCTGGTGACACAGATGGGGCCAGAACCCAGAACCTGCAGGGGACAAGAATGTAGATTATGACAAATCAGTCAGGGTTCTCCAGAGGTATGTCTGTGTATCTATAGATACATATAGGTACAGATTGATCTATCATCTATCTATATATATCTGTATCATCCATCATCTATCAATCATCTATCTATCAAGAGATTTATTTTAAGGAATCGGCTCACACTCTCGTGGGGGCTGCCAAGTCTGAAGTCTGTAGGGGAGGCCAGCAGGCTGGAAACTCAGGCAGGAATTGAAGTTTTCAGGCAGAATTTCTCCTTTTCCAGGAAATCTCAGCGTTTGCTCTTAAAACTGATTGGATGAGTGCCCCAACATTTTCGAAGGCCATCTTCGTTACATAAAGCCAACAGGTGGCACATGTCAACCATGTCTACAAAATACCTGCTCAGGAACCCAGGGACCAGTGTTTAACTGTGTCCTGTAGCCCAGCCAAGTGGACACGGGAAGAGGCCAGCACACAGGGTGGCCGTGGGGAAGGACGGAGACCAGCGCGTGGCAGGGAGCGGTTAGACCTGTCTGGGGAGGGACATGGAAACCTTGGGGAAGAGGTGACGTCGGAGCCACACAGAAAGGAGGAGTAAGAGTCCAGTGTGCTGGAGTGGAGGCCTGTTCCAGGCTGCTGAAATTCTCTGTCTTTTAAAAAAATTGTTTTAGTCTCCGTTCTTCCCAGTTGAGGGCCTGTATGGGCAGCATACACCCAGGAAAGCCTCCCAGATCAGTCTTTGCCCCTCCAGGGATTCTCAAACATGGGAAGGTGGGTGGAAGGGGCTCGCTGCATCTCCAGGGCCCCTTCCTGTCCTCATCCCTGTTTCTTGGGAACTGTGACATTCCACGGCCACTTGCTCTCTGCTCTGCCAGAATTTGTAGAACCTGGAGAAGTTAGAGAAGGAAGGGCCTTCTGAGGTCATCTCATCTAACCCTTTCCCAGGCGGGAGCCAGCTCCGCTGTCCCCGACCGAGGGTCATCCAGCCACCCCGGGGATGGGGAAGTCACTGCTCTTTCTGCAAGGACAGCATCTCGTGGCTGGGAAGCTCTGACTTAGTCAAGTTTTAAGTGGAAACCACCCACCTTTGGGGTTTTAATGTGATTAAGGAGATCACTGCTGTCCTCACTGGCTTCTGTGGTCAGACTCTACCGGGCGGGTGTGTGGGGAGGCCCAGGAGCCCCCCACAGCTCATGCGGTAACATTTACTGAGGACCTGCCGGGTGCTGGGCTAGGTCTCGGGGTGCATCAGGGAGCAAGGCAGACGTGCCCCTGCCTCAGGGCCCTGGAGTGGGGGGGCAGAGGGAGGGAGACAGACGACACAGTGAGTGAAGCAGAACAAGTGCAGACGGGCAAGTTCGTACGGAAATGAAACGGATTATTGGTGAAATAAAGACAGCTGGGGAGGCTTCAGAGGCAGCGTGTTTGAGCTAAGAGCTAATATTCACACCTTCCCTTGCCCCTTAAATTTAGGAGGGCCGTGGGGCCAGTTCTAGCCAAGAGGTGGTGAGCACCCTTGAGATGGAAGCATAAGGCAAAACTTTTTAAGTCATTCTTTGTCGGCACTCACCATCCTTTTCAAAATATCTGCGTAGGATTCCGATGTTCTACCACTTGTATCTGGAATGTACCTCTGGATTTTTCCCCACGTCAATTTTTTTAAATGTTGTATTGATAGACGAGCCTGAAACCTTGTGCCAGAAAGCAGGTCGGTGCCGAAAGCCTGATGGGGACAGAGAGAAGAACACGGGTTGTTTTAAAGGGGCTCCCACTTGCCATGTTTTGGACAATTTGAGCATCATTAAGAGTATTGGAATATAACACGAAATTTTTACACTTCCATGCATTTATGCTGATACTAAACAAGGATGAGAGTGAGGGCCCCTTTTTTTCTTTGAATGTTTTATTTTTGTATAATTTCAGACTTAAAGAGAAGTTGCAGGAACAGTACAGAGTTACCATGATAGCTTTATCCTGTCTCACTCTTGCATATGTGTGGTATAGGCGTGTGTATATATATATAGGCATGCACACTATACACATACCTTGACTGAATCTTTGAGAGTTAGTTGCAGACATTTTGCCTCTTTTCCTTTAAATAATTTAGTGTATGTATCCTAAAAATAGACATATTCTTACCTAATTTTAGTACCATTGTCATTATCAGGAAATAACATTAATATAATATTACCTAATCTATAGACCTTATTCAGATTTTGCTAATTATCCCAATAATAACTTATTTTGTACCAAACAAGAAATGTGAGTGATATTTTTGCAATCAGTTGTCATGTCTCTCTAGGCTCCTTCCACTTGGAACAGTTCTTCGTCTTTCTTTAGGTTTCATGGCTTTGACTCCTTGGAGAATACAGGCCAGTTATTTTGTAGAATGTCTTTCCACTTAGATTTGTCTAATGATTTCCTCACAGTTAGATTCGGGTTGTGTATTTGGGGCTGGAAGACCACAGGAGTACCACGTTCTTCTTGGCGCGTCGTATCAGGAGACAGTGATGTCCGTGTTGATTCTTGGTTCTGATGGTGTTTATCAGGGTTGTCCACTGCAAATGTGATTATTCTTTGTTATTAATAAGCATCACACAGGGAAAGGGTTTTAGCAGTTACCTTTCCACCAGAAATAACTGCAAAACTGGACACAGTTCCCAAACACCTGTCTCCAGACATGAGACAGCAGGCAGGGCAGGTCTGTGGTTGCTGAGGGGAAGGACACAAATGAGGCGAGCTCTACCGCTGCCCACACTTTCCGCCTGGAGATGATTCCTGGACCGCAGTGCTGGGAGGGGACCCAGACAGAACCAGTGGGCTCACTGGGCAGGGATCAGAGACTTTGTGGAGGCCGAGCTTAGACAGCAAACTGCAAATAGAGCAAAGTAGTCCACGATCAGCTGGCCGCCAGAAAAATCCCAACACTCTTTAAAGAAATCTGACAAAATTCAGCACTCAATAATGTAAAACAGTGTCTAGCACTTGATAAAAATTACTACATGTACAAAAATGTGGAAAAATGTGACCCACGTCCGTGAGAAAAATCAGTCAAGAGGCAGACGCAGAAATGAGAGAGACGATGGAATTAGTGTTCTGTGAGACGACTAACCAAGACTCTTTAAAAAAGTTAATGTCATAAAAGATTTCGTACATTAAAGACTTCTAGATTAAAGGACTCTAAAGAGACATGACAGCCAAATGCAATCAAATGCTGTATGTGATCCCTGATTGGATCTTGGAGTGAAAAGAAAAAGTAAAAGACATTTTTTGAATAATCAGGGAAATTTGAAAATGGATGAAATATTAGAAAATATTATTATATTGGTGTTAATTTTCTTAAGTGTTGTAATGGTACTGTGGTTGTGTAGGCGATTGTCCTTGCCATTTAGGAGCTACATTCTGAGGTATTTAGAGATAAAATGACATTATGCCTGCAGTTTGTTCTTAAATGGTTCAGAAAAGAGTGAAAGAGAAATCAAATAGAATAAAATGTTTTAAAAAACACCTTGTATTGAGTTTTTGGAGTATAAATATAATTTAAGGGTTTCCTATATAGACTTTGGAGAAATATGTATGTCTTATGGATTTAGGTATTAAAAACCAAGAGGCACTGCTAGGAAAATATTAACTAACTCAAGATACTCTTCAGGGCATGTCTATGTATTTGTGCATCTAATTTACATGTACATGTGTTTGTATGTGTCCGTGTATGTGTGTGTGTAACACATCAAGGAAGAAATATGGATAATGATTGTTCCAGTCCGCTAATGCTGCCATTTTACAAAATACCAGAAATGGATTGGCTTTTCTAAAAGGGGCTTATTTGGTTACACTACAAAGTTACAGTCTTAAGGCCATAAAGTGTCCAAGGTAATGCATCAAAAGTTGGGTTCCTTCACTGGAGGATGGCCAATGGCATCTGGAAAACCTCTGTTAGCTGAGAAGGCACATGGCTGGCGTCTGCTTGCTCCCAGGTTGCATTTTTCAAAATGGCATTCTCCAAAATGTCAGCGTCAGCTTTCGACAGTCATCTTCAAAATGTCTTTCTAAGTTGCATCAGTGAGCTCCTTCTGTCTGAGCCCTTACAGGACTCCAGTGATTTAATTAAGACCCACACTGAATGGGCGGGGCCACACCTCCATGGAAATAATCTAATCAAAGGTATTACCCACAGTAGGGTGGGTCACATCTCCATGGAAACATCCAATCAAAAACTAATCAATTTGCCCCCATAAGGTTGCATCGAAGAACATGGAGTTTTGGGGGACGTAATACATCCAAACCAGCACAGTGATTATAGTCCTTGTTTCTGAAGTTGTCCATGAGCCTGGAGTTGTATTTCTGTCTTCCTTCCTTCACCTTTCATTACACATTTGCTTTGCCCTCCACCTCCCCAAGCACCTCAGCTGATTGCTTTTCATTATCTTGTGAGGAGACCTAGATCCTAAACCCTTGCTCACCCTGTCACTGTGGCGTGGCTGTGGTTTTCCATTAATTTTACCATGTGACATGACAGTTCTAGGAGGTGCTCCAGACACCTCCTGGGTTTCACATGTGCTCCTCCGTACACTGATGTGTTGCAGCAGCCCCATTTCCCCTTGCCAGTCAGGCACTGTATCCCCACCCAACAGGGTTACCCTCCTTTTGTCTTTTGGCTTGTTGGTCCAGTGGTGTGAAGGCACCATGGCCAGGTGGTGGGGGCCTGCTCCCTGGCAGAAGCCCTCTTCTCGTGGGTACTAGGACCCCTTGACTGACAGAGCCACCGAGCCTTCCCACCGTCCTTCAGGGCTTGACCCCGAGTAAAGCTGTAGCCATGGGAGCCATCTCTGAATCAGGCTTGGTTATTTTCCTTCCTCATCAGTCAACATGGGGAATTCCCCTGAGGCCTGTGGTGGTTTGAAGCTGTCTATACCCCGGATAAACATGTTCTTAAATCTAACCCATTCCTGTGGGTGTGAACCCACTGTAAGTTGGATATTTTGATGAGGCTTCTGCAGTTCAGGTGTGAACTGCCTCATTCAGGATGCGACTTAATCCTATTACTGGTGTCCTTTGTAAGAGGATGGAACTCAGATAGAAGAAGAAAGGCACAGAAGCAAGAAGCTGAAATCAACGAAATCCGGAAGAGAAGGGAGGGACCAGCAGATGCCACCGTGTGCCTGGCCTGGTGGCAGAGGAGCCCCGATCGCCGGCACCCCATCTTTGGGAGGAAAGCCTCGCCTTGATGATGGCTGGATTCAGACATTTTCCCAGATGCTAATGTAAGTGAATAAATTCCCATTGCAGACATGGAAACTATCCATATGTCCTTCAACAGATGAATGGATAAACAAAATGTGGTATATACACACAACGGCATAGCATGCGGCAGTAAGAAGGAACGAGATTGTGAAACATATGGCAACGTGGATGAACCCTGAAGACATAATGCTGAGTGAGACAAGCCAGCCACAAAAGGAGAGATATTGTATGTTACCAGTAATGTGGACTCCGTGAAAAATGTAAAATAAATGTTTTATATTGTAGTTGCTGACAGACAGCAACTAGTGAAGGGGGAACGATAATCTAATAAGAACAGATAAGCTATTGAGGGTAATCTCAATGTTATGAGAATGCTCAGGAATGATTATGGTTTGTAAATTTTCTTGGGTATGATAGGAACATGTTGGAAGCAATGTAGTTATTTTAGGTTGTTTTTCTTATTCCTTTGTTTTGTTAGGGTTTATTAATTTTCTTGGGGTAGGGTAGGGGCATGTTGGAAACAATGCAGTTATTTTAGGTTATTTGTTTTTCTTATTCCTTTGTTTTGTTTGAACGTTTTTTTTTTAATTTTGTGATAAAGTATAAAAACAAAGCAAAGGATTATGAATACTGAATTTCTATATAATTTTCTTTTTCTTAGTTATTGGCATATTAGAATAGCTAGAAAGAAAGAATTGAAATGGTGGAACTGTAATCCATAGCATATTTTGAAATGTATTTGAAAATTATCACCTTTGTGTATATGTGTTATATTTCACATTAAGGAAATAACTGAAACTGTGGTACTATAACTCATAACAACTGTGGAAATTTCCTGTATAACTACTTGTTAAATCATACTTTGAAAGGTAGTATCTTTTTGTTTATATGTTATACTTCACAATAAGAAATAACTGAAACTGTGGAACTGTAACCCATAATTTTTTGAAATTTGCTAACTACTTGTTAAATCTCACTTGAAAAGTTATCACTTCTATGTATATATGTTATATTCTACAATGAAAAATATGATAAAAATTAAAAAAAAACACAACATTCCCATTGCTTAAGCCAAACCATTTCATGGTATAGCTTTGAGCAGCCCGGGAAACTCAAGGAACGCCACAGGTGGACAGGTGGGGGTTGAGGAAGAGGCGGCAGCACCAGCCAACGGCTCGTGCAATTAACCTGTCATTCGGGCCTGCTTCAGGCTGAGCCCATGCGTGTCACTGCCTCTTAGTAATAAAGGGCAGTGGCAACTCCATTTTAGAGTTTGGTAGATCAAATAACATTTAGCTTCTCATGGACAACTCGGGGTCACCTGGTCACTAGGAGCTTGACGTTCAGGGGTTTAGGCTGAACCAGGGCCCAGTGCCAAGCTAGGAGCTGTTTCTCAAAGGGAGGGTAATTGTCCCCATGGGAGAGGGTCTGGCTTTGCTCAGAAGCCCTAGGGCCTGCCCTGTGGCTCTCCAAGCACACAGCGTCCTGGTCTACCTCGTGCACCTTGAGCCCCACTGGATTGGAGTTGTGGGTGCTGTCAGGACCAGCTGCAGCACTTCTTTCGCTCTGAGCCCCACTCCTTGCAGGTTACTCAGTCAAGTGATCGGAGCAAACCCAAACGTCATTGATGTATGTTGCCTTTCAAATCTGAAGCGCTTCTCCCATTAAGCATTGAGTCTCTTTCTTGGTGGTGGCAGGAACGGGGTGCAGCAACTTCAGTTCCATTTTGGAGGAGCTGTCCCTACCTGCCCAAGCAACTAGATCCCCGGAAAGCTCACTAGGTAACTAGCTGCTGGGTTTTCAAAGGCTTATTTCTCACACCCTGGCAAGCATGTGTCCCTACACGGCATCTAGGGCAGGGCTTTCCGCTCTTTTCCCCATCGTGGCACATATAGAAAGGGACAGAATCCCTATGGCATATTGATACACAGGTAAAGCTTCTTGGGACTAGACGACCCTTGAGCTCTGGTCCTCTTGAGGATCAAAGGGATCAAGCCATATGTTGGTACCCTATAGCCCATTTGGGGCACACCAGTGGGAAGCTCTTGCTCTCTAGGTCCCATCAGCTTGATATGGTCAATGCAGGGGACCAGTATGTCCCCTGTGGAATGATGAGCAAATCCCTCCAGACTAAGTCATTGCAGAGCTGGAGGCAAGACTCTGTATTGCTTTCCCTGCCAGGGCAAATGTTTCTTCTCTGCATATATTGATAGAGTAAAATACATTTGTTCAATAGCTACATGCAAGGAACCAAGGGCTCTGCTGATGTGCTCTAGTACAGAGACCACATCTGGAGCAGTTGCTGCAATTAGAAC
>PVKY010014413.1:0-10584 GCA_004027775.1 Bradypus variegatus | reverse complement strand
TATATTTGTACGTTTCATGTTGTCACTCAGCTCCCTAAGACCCTGCTCATATTTTTCCTTTTTTTAACCATCTGTTCTTTTGCGTGCATGAATTTGAATGACCTATCTTCCAGTTCACTGATTCTTTCCTCTGCCTATTCAAATCTACTGTGGGGTCCTTCCATTGTGTTTTTCATCTCCTGCATTGTGGCCTTCATTTCCATGAGTTCTGCCATTTGTTTTTTTAAGCTTATGAATTCTTCTTTATGGTCGTCCATTGTCTTCTTCATGTCCTTCAGCTCTTTTGCTAGATCTTCTTTATCTTCCTTCATTTCACTGAATTTATTGAGTATTAGTTGCCTCAACTCCTGTATCTCAGATTTTCCCAGTCTAGTGAGGCCCGGGTCTCATTGGGATTGTATGGATTTTTCAATGCTCGCTGCGATCTCGGCTTTTCCTCCAATTCCAAACTTGCATCCGATGTGTGACTGGTTACTGGACACCCCAAAAACTCTGTTTCATATAGTTCTTGGGTAGTTGCCAGCTGCTCTGGGCTCTGTCCCCAGCGGCCGCGGCGGCGGCGGCTCCTCCATGGGGCTCCAGCGGCGCAGGCGGTGTGGGCTTGGCGGCGGCGGCAACCACCTGAAAGCCTCGGGGGCGCTCGGGCGGCGAGTGCCCACTCACCTCCGGTGCCACGGGCTCAGGTCCTGGTGCAGGCGGCGGCGGCGGCTCCTCCGTGGGGCTCCAGCTATGCAGGCGGTGCGAACCTGGTGGTGGCGGCGACCACCCGAAGGCCTCGGGGGCGCTCGGGTGGCGAGCGCCCACTCACCTCCGGTGCCACGGGCTCTGTTCCCGGTGCAGGCGGCTTCAGCGGCTCCTCTGCGGGGCTCCAGCGCGCAGGCGGTGCGGGCCTGGTGGCGGCAGCCTGGAAGCCCGGGCAGGCCCCGCCCGAAGCCTCGGCGTCCCCGGGTGTCTGCCGCCCGCTCCACTCACTCCGCCACGTGCCCTGTATTTTCTTTTTTGAATTGTCTCAAGTTGACTCATAGCGCTTGAGATTTGATTATAAACTCCACTCCTTCTCTTTTGCTCTTCTCCACCTCAGTCTGATTGGTTCGGCATTCCCCAGGTTTCTTTTGATTGCAGTTTGTGTGGAATATTTTTTTCAGTCCTTTCATTTTCTGTCTCTTTGTGTCACAAGGTCTGAGATGAGTATTTTATAAACAGCATATTGCTGGGTCATATTTTTTAATCTGTTCTACCAGTCTGTATCTTTTTACCAGAGAGTTTAATCCATTCACATTCGAAGTTATTACTGTGAAGGGAGTTCTTGAACCAGCCTTCTTATCTTTTGGTTTTTTAGTTGTTAGATCTATTTTTTTTCTTTTATTTATTCTTACTAATAACTCTTTAGTTCTTGGCTGTTCTCCCCTCGCTGTCCATTCTTTTTTTACTCTGCTGGTAGAGCTCTGTTTAGTATTTCTTGCAGGGCAGGTCTCTTGTTAACAAAATCTCTCAGCGTTTGTTTCTTTGTGAAAATTTTAAACTCTCCCTCAGTTTTGAAGGCGAGCTTTGCTGGATAAAGAATTCTTGGCTGGCAATTTTTCTCTTTCAGTAGCTGAAATATGTCATACCACTGCCTCCTTGCCTTCATGGTGCCCACTGAGTAGTCAGTTCTTAGTCTTATTTTGTTTCCCTTGTGGGTGGTAAATTGCTTCTCTCTTGCTGCTTTCAGAAGTCGCTCCTTCTCTTCAGTATTTGACAATCGAATCAGTATATGTCTCAGAATAGGTTTATTTGGATTTATTCTTTTTGGAGTTTGTTGCACGTCTTTAATTAGGATATTTATGTTGTTTAGAATGATTGGGAAGTTTTGTCCAAGAATTTGTTCAAATACCCTTCCTAGCCTTTTACTCTTCTCTTCGTCTTCTGTAATACCAGTGATTCTTATATTATGAGCTTCATGTTGTCTGACATTTCACTGAGATCCATTTCAAATTTTTCAATTTTTTTCGCCATTCATTCTTTTGTGCTTTTACTTTCCATTAACCTATCGTCAAGGTTGCTAATTTATTCCTCTGCATCTTTAAATCGGGTGTTGTGTGTCTCAAGAATATTTTTAATTTGATCTACCGTGTCTTTTATTTCCATAAGAGCCACCATTTTTTTATGTACTCTTGCAAATTCTTCTTTATGCCTTTCTAATGTATTCCTCATGTCCTTTATATCCTGAGCCATAATATTGATATTTGTGTATACTTTGTAAAGTTTTCCAAATTTTGTGTCTCTTCTGATTTTTTAATTTGTTTGTTTGGCTTGTCCATAGCTTCTGTGTCCTTCAAGTGCTTCGTAATTTTCTGCTGGCTTTGGGGCATTTGCTTGTCTTGATAGGGGTATTTTGAGAAGTATAGAATTAATTGAGGATTTATATATACTTTTGTTTGCCGGAGTGCAATTTCCAAGTTCTACCAGCAGGTGTCACTCTTGAGGCACAGCGTGCTTTAGTGCAGTTTCCCTAACTTATTAGCAGGTGGCACTTTTGAGGTCCATCTTGGTGGAGTGCAGTTTCCCTAACCTACCAGCAGGTAGAGCTCTAAAGTAGGTTGTATCAGAACTTCTGTGCAGTGGCAGAGTCCAATCTTGGTGGGAACCAGTCAGTGCACAGGATCTCCATGTGCTCTGGGGAATCCCAGTCCTGGGACTGCAATATGGTCCCTGAGCAGGTTGGCAACATGGGCCCTGATCAAGCCCCCCCCCACAGGTGGGCTTGGACCCTGCCGGGTGGTTCTCTGCCTGTCTTGCACTCGTGTGTCTCTGGGGTGTGGGATGGGCTCCTGATTGCCAGTGTGGTGCCTCTCCCTTCCCCGCTTCTCACTGTTGCAACCCACCCCCCTGACTTCCATGGGGGAATAACAGTTGCAGCCTCCTGGGTTCCCTCTTGGGAGCTCCCTATTGTCTGGTGTGAAGGATCACCTCCCAGCAACCTGTCAATACTGTGGATGGGAGCAGAGAGCTGCTACTCACTCCCTTGCCCAGCAGTGGTTTTGCTGTTTCCGGCTTGTTGGTGGGGGTGGCAGGGGGGTGGTCCGGACACAGAACATTCTCACCACAACCCTCCAGCCTCCATCTCTCCTCCCCTTTTGTTGGGTGTACCTTCCACATACTGTGGGTGGCCCTCTATTGCTGGTCATACCCCGAAACCATGTTCCCTGGTGTCCTTCAGCCCCTTTCTAGTTACTCTGACAGAGGCGATGCCTGTCTGCCTCACCTATTGCACCATCTTCCCAGAAGTTGTCCCAACATACTCTCTTAAAGGGAAATCTGAACATATATGTCCTTGGCCGCCTAAACAACCATTGCTGAAATAGTATTTTCTGATAAATCTGGTAGAAAATTTCCAGAGAAGACTCTTACTAGTGTGGCTTAAATCAATGCCATTACCTAAATCAGTCATAGTGTCCAAGGGGTTGGTGTACCTTTTTTTTTCTTTATTAGAGAATTTGTTGGCTTACAGGAAAATCATTCATAAAATCCAGGATTCCCATACACCATCCCACTACCAACACTTTGCACTGGTGTGGAACATTTGTTACTATTGATGGTGGCACATTTTTATAATTGGGGGTAGGTATTCTTTTGGTAGGCTTCTGTCGTGTCTATCCCAGTGGGCAGGAGTAAGGTGGAGGAGTGGTGGAAATTAGCCCACGGAGGCTGAATTTTCCACATGAGAATAGAATTCTGTTACGAGAAGAATGGTAATGGATTTTGAACAGTAAACAAATAATATTCTGTGTAATACTGCTTTGCTACACTAAGTGTTTTAGGCAGCAGACAGTATAGAAGACAACAGAATGCTGAAGCATAAAGGAAAGCAGAATAAACACCCTGAAGCAAACAGAAAGACAGAGGCTGATGTGTTGCATGATAATAAAAAAGAGACAAAGAATGTACCTATTTTCAGCTAGACAGTCCTTTATTACTACTTAAAAAATGACAACTCTTTGCAAATACAGGAATTTAAAAGGGGCATTAATATAGACATCCCCCCTTCCTTTGCTTAGATTGAATTAAGTCATATGTTTTATAGCTATCATCATTTATTGCACAAGATTACCCTTTTGCAAAGCTATGTCTGTGCTAGACTAGTGGGTGTAGAAATTTTGAGTGATTTCATTATAGAGGTTGTGGAGTCCAGTGAAGAATTTTTGCTACCTTTGTGGTCCTGTGTGAATCCTCAGGAGATGTAGCTAAAAATAATTTTTTGTTGGTTAGAGGAAACATGTCTGATGAGTTCTGTTATCAGATCAGTTTAGAAGCAAGGAAGCTTTGCAGTTGATCCACATCATACATTTCTAGTTGATTGGTATGTTGGACTCTGAATGATGTTGTTGCTGTGATCCTAATTATGGTGGCAGTAGCCCAGTTAGTCCAGTTCCATAGTTGCAGCAAAGACTAACTCTGCTAAAAACAAGTGAAGTAAAGGTACAGATAATGTGGCATCCAAAATGTGCTGTTGTTGATCACCTTCTAAGTGTGAAACAGTTTTAATTATGAGGGATATGTAACATTAGGAGATGTGAAAAAGTATGAAGAATAAAGTTAAAATTATCTGTAGTCCCATTACCCAGATAAAAACTTGAACACTTATTTCCTTCTAATTACTAATATCTAATACATAACTATTAACTTCCTTCTAACACCTATTGTTCCAGTTTGCTAATGCTGCCGGAATGCAGAACCCCAGAAATGGATTGGCTTTTATAAAAGGAAGTTTATTTGGTTACACAGTTACAGTCTTAAGGCCATAAAATGTCCAAGGTAAAACATCAACAATCGTTACCTTCATTGGAGGATGGCCAGTGGCATCTGGAAAACCTCTGTTAGCTGGGAAAGCACCATGGCTGGCATCTGCTCCGGAGTTCTGGTTTCAAAATGGCTTTCTTCCAGGACGTTCCTGCTTAGGCTTCAGCTCCTTAAAAATGTCACTCTTAGTTGCTCTAGGCGCGTTTGTCCTCTTGTAGTCTGCTTTCAGACGCCATCTCCAAAAGGTCTCTGTAGGCTGAAGCTCCTCTCTCAGCTCCTGCACGTTCTCCAAATTGTCCCTCTTGGCTGTAGCAACCTCATTCCTTCTGTCTGAGCTTCTATAGTGCTCTAGTAAACTAATCAAGGCCCATGCTGAATGGGCCGTGCTACATGTCCATGGAAATTATCCAATCGAAGTTATCACCTGTTGTTGGGTGGGTCACATCTCCATGGAAACAATCAAAGAATTACAATCTAATCAACACCAATGCATCTGCCCATATAAGACTGCATTAAAGAATATGGCTTTTTCTGGGGGACATAATATATATACAAATTGGCACACCTATAAATAAATAATACATAATTTTATACACATTTGTCATACATACTATAAATTATATTCATATCATTTACATAGGTGAGATACAGTAAAATCCCCCCCATATTGATGCAAATAGAGTTTAAAAATTACATTGGGGTTTTCTGCTAGAAGAGGGACTGATATTTCATCCCCAGCTCAAGGCTTACTAATATGTAGAAATACTTGAGCTGTGAGGAATAGAGTTCTTGGTAGAACCTGACCCTGGTCTGAATTAGGGATGGTATGAGAGTGGCCATGTAAACTTTGGCTTTCTTCCTCTCAGGAAAGTCTCAAGGTAAAGCCAGCTGGAGCTGAGCAAAGACAGAAAGCTGTAATTCAAAGTCCCTGAATTTCCAGTTTAAAGGGACAAAAATGCTGATTTTTTTTTCTCATGAGCTAAGTAGACCAAACAGATGGTAGGTGGGATAGATATATTTTTAAAGAATCTTGCCTACTGTAGTGAGGTGTCCCCACCAGAGAGAAGCAGCATGTTTGTTCCTTCTAACTTAAGAGGGATGTCAGTCAGAGAATGCACCACCCATGTTAAGAGGTCCCTGTGCGATGCTCTCTAAGGAAGCTATAAAGTGCTTTATGAGAGAGGGGGCTAAAGTTCGGTGTCTACATAGGGCATTGACATCAGAGTACTACAGAATATTAATGTTAGGCCTTTTCCACTAATTGCTTTTCTTGCTTTCCTCTACTGTGCTTTTCTGATCCTGGAGGCATGAACCTAGAAGTAGCTGAGTGAAATGGAGAGGAAGAGTAGAAGAGCAAGGTAGAAGCATAATGAATGGATATACTTTACTTTTCCCTTCTCCACTTCTGGTTTGTGGGATTTTCACGTTAGGCCTGTGCTGGGAACTGAAATGAAACTTAAAGTTCTGATGTAGGTGGAACTGAAAATTTTTTTTTTAACTTTTGTATGTTTTGAGTGTTTTATTCTAAAATATTGTCTTGCTTATTTTTTTAAACATTTTTTGTGAGATGTAACATATGTAGAAAAGTGATAAATATCAAAGTACAGCTTAATAAGTAGCCATAGATCAAATTTCAAAGTATAGTATGGGTTACAGTTCAGGTATTCCTTCTGGCTATTCAAATACACTAGAAACTAAAAAGAAATGTGTGTATAATGATTCAGTAGTCATAATCATTTGTTAAAACTTAACTTCTCAGTTACAACTCCTGCCTCATTTGATCATTCTCTCAATCTACAGGGATATTTGGGCAATGACACTTCTAATTCTTCATGCTGAAAAGGGGTATCGACATTGTGGAGCAGGGGGATGCAGCTGGTGGATGCTCTTGGAAAGACTGGTACCTCTGGGTTTTCGGGCCTATCTGGCATAGGAACAATCTGGAGGTTTTAAGTTTCTGAAAAAATAAAGATGTAAAACTTTTACCGAGTCTTAGATAGAGCCCTGGGTATTCTTTAGGGTTCTCCAGAATACTGTTGGTTGGGGCTTGGCATACCATGGTTATTTGTAGTATCTGGCTGACGCTTGCATAAGAGTAACCTTCAGAATGACCCCTCTATTCTATTTGAAATCTCCTAGCCACTGAAACCTTATTTTATTTAATTTCTTTTCCCCCTTTTGGTGAAGAAAGCATTGTCAATCCTGCAATGCCAGGGCTAGGCTATCCTTGGGAGTCATGTTCCATGTTGCTAGGGCGACTTACACCCCTGGAAGTCACGTCCCACGTAGTGGGGAGAGCAATGAGTTTATTTGCAGAGTTTGGCTTAGACAGAGAGAGAGGCCACATCCCAGCAACAGAAGCGGTTCTCTGGAGGTGACTCTTAGCCATAATTATAAGTAGGTTTAGCTTCATCATTTCAGAAATAAGTTTCATAAGGCCAAGTCTCAAGATTGAGGGTTTGGCTTATTAAATTGGGAGTTCCTAATGCTTGAGAGACTATCAGGAGTTTCCCATGTAGGGAAATGTAATAGTTCCATATTTATTCTCCAGTCCCTCAACAAACTTTGCAAATACTTATTTTCTGCCCCAGGTATTCTGGAATGTACCATGGTATTACATTAAGCTATACAGAATAACAAGATCTCATTCCCTTTTCTAGGATCCATGTAATTACGTTATTTAAATAAACTGGCCAGACAGGTTAAGTTAGATATTATGCTACAGAAAATTTAAATTTTGGACAAAATAAACATCTTTTCTTTTGATCTCACACAGAAGTTGAAGTTTTAAAATACAGACAATATCATTCTTTACCTGTATTGGTCCCAATTAGATCACCTTAATTCATATCTCTAATTGAAGGCTGATCTCTTTTTCAGCTTCTTTGACAGTTGCTGTATGGAGTAATGCTGATTTTCAGAGCTGCTCTGAGACTCAAAGTTCCAGGGAACTACCAGGTTATACACAAAGAGCAGAGCAGCTCAGAATTTAGAAATAATACTTAAAACTCAGTAATAAATGTGACTGCTGTAAGAGCTTACAATCTAGACCCTAATTTTCTTATAAGAATTTTCTAAATGAGCCCATACAATATTTGTCCTTTTGTTTCTGGCTTAGGTTCATTCACTTCAATGCAAGCTCATGACTTAATTCCTTTATATAGCCACACAATGTTCCGTCATATGTATACACCACAGTTTGCCTGCTCATCAAGTGAAAGACCCTTAGGCCACCTCCATCCATTGGCACTTGTGAATGATGCCACCACAAACATCAGTGTGCAAATGTCTATTCATGTCCCTGTTTTCAGTTCTTCTGAGTATATGCATAGTAATGGGATTGTATGTTCATATGGTGACCTTATATTTAGCCTCTTATGGACCCACCACACTATCCTCCAGAGGGGCTGTACCATTCTACTTCCCTACCAACATTGAATAGATATACCTCTCTCTCCACCTCTTCTCTGGTGCTTGTGTCTTTCTGGTTATTTATTTTAATCTGCAGATTTTATTGATATATTGACATACCATATATTCTATCCAAAGTATACAATCATTGTCTCACAGTATCCTTAGTTGTGCAGTTACCACCCTCAATTTTAGACAGTGTTCATTTCTCCAAAGAGAAAAATAACACACACACACACGCAAAAGAAAACCCAGAACATCCCATATCCCTTATCCCCCCCCCCGCCACCGATTATTTACCCCTAGTATTAGTGTGGTAGTAGCAAGGTATTACTGTTAACTATAGTCCAAAGCATGCAATATGTAATTTTCCCCCATATATCATTCTATTATTAACTCTTTGTATAAGTTTCAGACATTTAAAGTAGTTCATGCAAAAACTTATTTGTAATCTTAATTGATGAGATATATGACTTTAAACAACCCCTTTCAATCATATTCACCTTCAGTACAGCATTACTTATAATCTCAGTAACGAACTACCTTTGTCTGTATCCATTTGCAAATATATATTTTTTCATTAAAAAACACTTATAAAAGATAAATTATTTAAGGCCTGTTTGTATAGAGATGCAACTCATTTAGTACAGAAGAAGACACTGACAGTCAGATAAGCTAGGTACCTTGAAATTCTCTAAACCTCCATTTAATTCAAAACTATATTAACCACACTTCTGCATTTCCTTTGTAAAGCATAGTGAATCCCATAGCTGCTATTCCCTACTCTACTATGTCCATGCACTACTGCATTCAGCAGTTTGATCTGTTGCTTACCAACAGGCAATTGTGTTCATCCCCAGACCTGCTAATGCCCTGTTGTACTCTTTATCATAATTATGTACTTTAATAAAATATTATATAAAATGAAAAACAAAGTAGAATACAAAACATTGTACACATGATCCCAATTTTGTTAAATCCATACGTATTTCTAGAAAACATGGGCACACATACAAAATGAAGAGACAGAGTTGTCACAAAATAGCCGAGTTGTTACATGATTGGGCTTTTAATTAAACCCAGTTTTATTTTTGAATCCTGGCTTTGCCATTTTGAGCTTGGATTTGCAGTCTTGGACTACTTACGTAACTTCTCTAGGGGTTTCATTTATCTGGTCTCTGTGCCCCTTTTCTTCTTACACTGAGTAATCTTTAAAAGTTGTCTTTTTTCAGATCTCACCCCTTCAGATCTTCACAAACTTTTTCTTTTCTTTTCTAATGAATTCTGTCTTTGAGTCATCCTTTGACACTACGAAATGAGACATGTCAAGAGTTTGTAATAGTACCTGCTGCTGGATAAGCATCTCTTAATACTGTCTATCCTTTTTAGTTTTATTCCTGCCACCTTTTAACTGTCCTCACCTCACACCTTTTCCCACCAACTCTTGTGGGGTTGTAAATTTTTGAAGGTAGTAACTAGTCTAATTTGTTTCTCTGCCCACAGTCAATCAAGGTAGCAGCTTTGTAAGAGCAGGGTCTTAGTCTTTTGTTCACTTCTGTATTTGTGGTGCTTGTAAGTCACTAGAACTTAGTATGTACTCAGGAAATATTTTAAGTATGAATGAATACCTGTCTGTTATTTTTTGTGGACTATCCTGAATAAGAAAGTTGAGTTCAGATCCAATATGGCTCTGAATTGAGAGATCTGGAGAGCCCTTTGCCCTTTCCTGTGTCTGGCTCCTTATTAACAATTTTGACTTTGGGTGATTTCAGTCATTTGTTCATGTATCATCATATAGTTGTGCATTCATCACTACAGTCGTTGAACATTTTCATTACTCCAAAAAATAAAATAGAAATTAAAATAGAAAAGAACATCCAGAACATTCCATTCCCCATCTCCCCCCATTGTTCATTTACTTACTTACTTTTTTCTTTTTTTTTTCAGTTTTAAGTAAACTTTAATCAGTGCCTAGTACTGCAGATGCATTTTATGGTAACTTAGAGAACTTACATGTATATATAACAGGTTTTTTTTAAATTTCATTTGCCATGCAGTTTACCCATTTAAAGTGTACAATTCAGATATATTTAGTATAATCACAGAGTTGTGCAACCATCACCACAATCAATTTTAGAATATTCTCATCGCTCCAGAAAAAAGCTCTGTACCTCTTAGCCATCACTCCCCTATTCCACCATTCCCACCTTCCCAACCCCAGGCAGTTATCTACTAATCTACTTTTTTTTAATACAATTTTATTGAGATATAATCACATAACATACAGTCATTCCAAGCATACAATCAGTTGTTCACTGCATTGTCATATAGTTGTTCACAATCAATCTTTGAACATTTTCATTACTCCAAAAAATAAAAGATCGGAAGAGCACA
>PVKY010014412.1:0-10579 GCA_004027775.1 Bradypus variegatus | reverse complement strand
CAGTACAAAAGCCAATCAATTTCTGGTAGTTTGCATAACAGCAGCATTAGCAAACCAGAACAAACCCCTAACCCAAGCCTGAAAGTTTTACTTACAGAGAGGGAACTGGCTTTGAAGTCAGGACCCCTGGAATCTACTCCTTGAAATGGAAGAGCAAGGCACAGAGAAATGTTTAATATGCTCCATTTGTGTTCCGGAAAGGGGATAAAAAGAACACTTATGCATATCTGATTAAATTTGCAAAGACTGTCTCTGCAAGGATTTAGGGTGGGACCAGAAGGGAGGTATTTTACTAAACCTTTAGAATCCAAACCATATAAAAGCATTTCCCAATCAAAAAGTAAAGAAAGAAGATTAAAGCTATTAAAAAAGATCTACAAACAGATAATAAACACATGAAAAGACGTTCAACTTCATTAGTCAACAGAGAAAAGCAGATTAAAAGCACCATGAGATGGGGAGTGATTAACACCACAATTTTAACGTCAGTCAATTGTATACTTTAAGTGAGTATACAATTTTAAGTGAGTATACTTGAAAGAAGCTAAAACGGGACATTTTATATTGCATATATATTACCTGCAGCCAGTCAGTGAGTGGGGGAACCACAGTGAGGTGCCATTTCACATCCCCTAAGACGGCTGTAATCACAAAGACAATAAGTGTGGGGAGAGTGGGGAGAAATTGGAGCACTCATACATTGCTGGTGGAAATGTAACATGGTGCAGCCACTTTGGAAAACAGTCTGGCAGTTCCTCAAAAGGTCAAACACAGAGTTACCATATGATCCAGCAATTCCTCTGTTATGAATATACCCATGAAAAACAAAAACACACATCCACACAAAAATTTGTTTGTGAATGTTCTTGGCAACATTATTTATAATAGCCAAAAGATAGAAACAGCCCCAAGGTCCATCAGCTGAGGAATGGATAAGCAAAATGTGGGCTATCCATACAATCAAATTTTATTCTGCCATAAAAAGGGACGAAGTAAACGTTTTGGTAATGGATGGTGGTGGTGGTAGCACAACATGGTGAATGTAACTGGCACCACTGAATTGTATACTGGAAAGTGGTTTATGTGGGAAATAAAAATGTTTCAAAAACAACCTCACTATTACAGCTCAAAAGTGAGTCCTCACCTGATGTGCACAAAGTCCATCAGTGGACACCAATATTTTGGGAAGAGAAAGAATTGATTGCTAAGAGCAAAGCAAGGAGAGCAGAAGGCCTATGGGCCTTAAATCTGTCCCCCAGAATGGAAACACTTTCAGTGTTTTATAGCATACAAACAAGGGCAGGCAGGCTTAGGATAATGGGCAAAGCAGTCAGTCCTGGGCTGGCTCATGTTATGTCATTAATGACCATTAAGGGGGCTAAATGCAGGAGCACCAGACTTCAAGGTTGCAAAACAAGATAAGGGGATACAAGCAGGGCCAGTCATGAGTTGTCTTGTTACTATCCAGTTACAGGATAAAGATTGTGCAGTTTTAATGCATCAGCATTAAAGAAACAAGGCATCTGGGTTACAGGAGTGAGTTACAACAGTTACAGAAATTTGCTTCTGGCTACATTACAATATGTCAGAAAGTTAGAAAGCATTTAGATAACAACTCAGTAACTATAATTATATTTGTTAGTGCTCTGATACAAACCGTAACATGGATGAACCTTGAAAACAGTAAGCTAAATTAAAGAAGTCAGACACAAAAGGCCACATATTGTATGATTCCATTTCTGCGAAATGTGCAGAATAGGCAAATACATAGAGATAGAAAGTAGATCAAACATAAGCAGGGGATGCAGGGGGTGGAGCAAGTGAAGCAGGGGATGACAGCTAACAGATGGGGATTTCTTTCGGTGGTAATAAAAATGTTCTAAAATTGTGGTGGTGTATGCACAACTCCTTGAATATACTAAACGTCAGTCAATTGTATACTTTAAGTGAGTGAATTGTATGGTATATGAACTACATCTCAATAACATTGCTTTTGTTTCCCTTTATAATAATATCCTTTATTCGATAAAATTTTAAAACACTGCACTAGTGATCTTTACATATTTTATTTTTAACATCGAAATCCTCGTGGGCACCTCCTCATAAGGTCTAAGAGTACTGGTCAGCCCTATGATGGTGCTATTTGCGTAACCACACATCCTTGTGTTTGTGTCTTGGTCCAAGTTGACATACACTTTGGGGCGGCTGAGGCTCCCCCACATAGTCACATGATATCACCCAACTTTCTAGTCCACTCATGAGCTGCTCTGCTAGCCTATCAATAGCAAAGCTTTCATTCACCTCTTCCTGATGACCTACAAACTGAATTTTCCTGCAGTCCTCGTCAACACAAACCTGGCTGCTGTGAGTGACCTTCTCCCCCGTGGGTGAAGTTCACACCCCGAAGCACCTGGAGACCCCCTGGCAGGCTCGGTGCCCCACGCGTGACTCAGACCCAGCAGCTGGCAGAAAGTCACCGAGGCAGTCATCTTAGAGCTGTTTTTAAAAAATATATTATTAAAAGAGGGCAAGAAAATATTTCCTTGAAATGCAGAGACAATCCAGACACTAAAATGTCTAGAGAAAGAGACCCAGGGTCCAATCCCGGCTCCGTCGATAATGGCACCGGGCAAGTTCCCAGCCTCCGTGGCCCCTCCTCATAGGACTGGCGTGAGAATCAGCTGAGAAGGGGGTGTGAAATCCCCAGCACAGGGCCTGGTGCATGGCTCGTTGGCATGCAGCAAACCAGGACCAAAAGGAGGAGGATGTCAGGAGAGTAATGGCGTGGGGTTTTGCTCTCCCTCTTATTTTTTAAGAGGAAGAAGAGGTTTCCTTAAGTGGGAGAAGTGGGGGAAACTGCCCCAGAGCCTGTGGATCCCAGGGGACAGTTGTTCTCCAAAGGCCATCACCCCCCACTCCCAGATGGACTGTATCTGCTCCAGAATTTTGGATTCCCCCCATTCCTAGAGCCACAGCCTTCTGCCCACCCTGTCCCGAAACTTGACCACCGGACAGCCTCAAGGCCATGCCACCTCACCCCACTGCTGGTGGCAGGGCAACTGGGGCTGCAGTGGCTGGAGTGGCTCTGCTGGCTGCAGGCTGGGGTTCTTGCTTCCTCTGGTCTGCCCACAACCCGCAGGTGCTCTCGTGAGCCTCCCCTGACCAACTTCCACCACCCCATGCCCAGCATGCGCTGAGGAGCTGTTCTGGAAACATCCAGTCTCAAGATGGCAGGTGCCTGCCCCCTGCGTTTCCTACAGGGGCTTGCTCTGGTCTAGGAAGTTGGGGTCCACCGAGATGGGCCCTGAGTAGGAAGCAGGAGACCTGGTTTCTGGTCCTGGTCGCCACAGCTGAGCTGCATGACCTTGTACAGGTCACTGCCCATCTCTAGCTGTGGTGTCCCCACTATCAATGGGACTGTGAGAAGTGGGGTGCAGGTCATCCGGGCCCCAACCAGCTTGACCCCCACAGTGACACGGTGGCCCCCAAGCCCAGTGCTCCCATGTTGTGGGTGTTCCTGGTATCACTGGGCGTCTACGTGGACCCATTCTGACCCAGGAAGGAGTGAGCGTACAAGTGCAGCCTGACTATGTGCAAGGCTCTGTGCACGCTGCACACTGCATCTCATTTAAACTTCACAGTGAGTTCCCAAGCCAGGTAAGAATAAAGGTGCACAGCATCCAGGCCTGAGGTCAGACGGCCTGGGCTCCCAGCTCAGCCCCACCTGGGCTGAGTCACCTGGGCGATCCCTGACTCGATTGCCTCATCTGAGATATGGGGATAATAACAGTATCTTCCTTATGAGGTCCACGTGAGGATGAAATAACCATGTAGAGTGATTACAGCAGTGCCTGGCACATGGCAAGTGCTCAGTAAGATGGATGGTTACTATTATTGCCACTTTATAAGGAACCTGGGGCTCAGAGAAGATAGGAAACTTGACCGAGGACACATAGCTAGGAAACACTAGGGCCAGGATTTCAACTCAGGCAGGTCTGTCTGACTCTGAAGTGCGTGCTCTTTCCACCCCATAGTGCTGGGATCTGTATAAAAAAATCCTGAGATGGGCAGAGTTGTGGATGCTGATGGTTTCAGGGATGGTATTAAAATGTAATGTCTTTTTTTTTCCTTGATTACCAAAGCAGTAGATGTTCACCATCAAAATTTGAAAAAATGTGAAAAAGCACAGAAGGAATAAAAGTCTTTTCCCCCAGGACTTGATAAAAACCTTTTCTCCCAGCCTCCTGAAGACTTTAAAAAGGGAAGTGGCTTTTTATCCCTGCAAACCAGGACATACTTAGCGGGACTCTGGAGATAGCACCAGCCCCACCCCGGGGCAAGCGCAGCCCCTCTGGATCCCTCCTCCACACCAGGCCTACGGGCTGGCCTGGGGTTACACTGAGGCCACTCCCTGCAAGCCCCAGCCCAAAGCCTGGGTCACGGGATCCATAGGAAGTCACGCCGCAGGGCTGGCCTCCGCAGAAACTTCTGCACAGCTGAAAAGGCCTTGTGTGGGCCACATGACTCAGCAGATCACATGCTAAGTGACAAATATGGACCTATGGGTCAAAACCTCTGTCTCCCTTGGCTCACTGGTGGGGGGACTCACTGGAACCCCATCAGGGGCCCCTGGGTGGCAGACACAGCTGCAGTGAGGAGACCCTAGCCCCAAGGCATCACCAACCATTAAAACAGAATTTAAAGTCCCTTGGAGAGCACCCTAGTCCAATGCCTCCTTGTCTGGAAAGGGAAACTGAGGCCCAGAGAGGGCAAGGGACTCCTCCAAGGTCACCCAGCAAGGGGCCAAAGCTGGGGACAGCACCCAAGTTTCTAGACTCCCTGGTCAACATTTTTTCCACTGTTTTGGTCTTTGGCCAGGAGATAATCTGAAAAATTTAAATTTGGGTTTTCATTTAATCTCTACCCAAGGACAAAAGGGCTCAAAGAAAGAGGAGTGATTATGAAGCTTGGGTTCTGGGAGTCCCAAGGGCAAGGCTACACAGCAGGGCTGGAAGCTGCTGTGTGCCTCCCTCCCTCACCAGGCCAGGGGCCAGCTTGCATTTCTGGAACAGGCCTTCATTTTCACGGGCAGGTCAGTGCCCAGCAGCACATCGAGGGTGGGGTAGGGGTGGCCATGAGTCAGATGATATGGCACTGCTTGCTCAAGTTCCTTTCCCCAGCCCGGAAGACTGTGGCATTTTGGCCTTTGCCTGCTGTCCTTCAGAGACAGAGGTGTGGGTCCTACAACCTTCAGGGGAATTGAGCCATCTCATTTATTGCCCCAACCAGAACACTTCTGCTAGTGATCGGGGCATCTGGTCACTCCATCTGCCAACAGCCCCAGGCTTCATGGTGGGCTAGAGGGTCAGTCAACACAGGGGTCAAGGCACCTGATGAGAAACAGAAGCTGAAGTCCCTGCCCAGGGAGCACAAGCTCCAACTGGGGAGCAGAGCACTCAGCCATGTGACAAAGGAAAGTGGAACCGGAACCTCCAAAGCTGAGAGGGCACCTTGAGACCTCTAGACTGGGCTAGATCACTGGCCTTGTAGTACCGGTAGAACTGGCAGCCTGGGGCGGGGCAAAGGCCTCCCCAAGGTCACCCAGCAGAGCTGGATTCAAACCCAGACTCCCACGTAGCCCAAAGTGCACGCTGCACCCCACCCAGGTCCTTTTACCTGTAAACCTCCCAGGTACCCGGAAGCCGTGTGCACAGCCTGCGTGGGTGGGCAGGTGGTGATGCCAGCACTGTGTTTGGAAAATTGCTTCCTACTGTAGCGGAGTATGAGGTTCCCAGTCCTGCAGCCTCACTCTGTATCCATCTCCCTGCAGTGGTTTTGTGTGTGTGTGTGTGTGTATGGGGGGGGGTGTCCTTGGCATTCTATCATACGTTTTATTCACTATCTCTTCCACATGCAGGTAAGTGTGATGTATCTCCTATTTCATTAGCCTGGCACATAGCAGATGCTCCAGAGACATTGCAGAATGACAGAGTAAATGACTAAATGAAGGTGGGAAGACGTGGATTCAGGATTGGAATACCAGTGCCCTTTTCTCAGGCTCACAAACTCCTTCCCGACCCTGCGAAATCTAGATCCAGCTCCTTTTTATGAAAACTTCCTCAATCCCACAGGCGAGGGGGGTCCCGTATGCCACCTAGAACAGCCCCTTCACACAACAGCCTGGAGCCCGTACCTGCCCAGGAGCTCCTCACCCCTGGATCCCAGGCTTCTGGTACACAGTAGATCCTTAACAGACATTTCAAGGACAGACACATGGTGGCAAAGAAGGGGACACAGAGCCACTGGGGGGAGGAGGGTGGCCCTCACCCATCACCCCCACCCTGTTGTTCATTCAACAAACACTTTGACTCCCTGCTGGGTGCCGAGCAGTGAGCCCCAAACCCTGGCCTCTGTAAAATTTTAATTTTTCTACCCATTGATTTATATATCTCATCAATTTAAAAAGTATTCATTTTTTATGATTCTCAAAAGCATAGTTATTGGGGAAAAAAAACTAAAAAACACACAAAGAAATGGCCTTGAGCCTGTAGGCATTAGAAAAGGAAGAAAAATAATTCGCCCATAATTCTGTGCTCAAAGCCCCACAGTGAGCTGCAGGCACCCCACGCTTGCCCCAACTCCAATACCAGCCTCGCATGGGGTCTGTTGTGGGCTGGGGCTGGGCCTTCCCGGGGTGGGGGGCCTGGTGGGAAGATGCGAGAATGAGGACATTTGGATCCAGTTTGGGCTGCAGACAAGCGCTCTCAGTTCCGAAAGCTTCAGCCCCACCCCAGAGCTTGCGTTCAGTTCTGCAAAACTCCTCAGTGTCCTCTCACTGTCGCACAGCTGCTATCTGGGTTTAGGGACACGGGAGTTGGAAACAAGTGGGGCCTTCCCGCTGTGCAGGAGGCCTGGTGGATGTAGATGCCACAGCCATTCCTTGACTGCCCATGCTGTGGGGTCACTAGGGTACACGGGGGGGCCGTGCTGGGTAAGGCAGAGCTCCTGCCTTCAGGGGGTTCACAGGGGGCCGCCGAGGTCCCATAAGGACCAAGCGATGACCATCCTACAACTTCTCCCTGCCTTGTCCACCTCCTACACAGCTCTGGGCTCCCTAAATCTCGGCTCTCGCTGTTGTCTTCACTGTCAACTCCACAACCACCACAAATGACTGCACACAGGCCATCTCTGATACTCACAAAACCAAGCAGCCTGAATCTGCTGTCCTCTTCCTTAATGACATTGGGTGACAGAATTGTATTGACCATAATCCATGGTTCCCAGCCCAGTCCTCCTCACTGCAGGTTTTCCGGTTGTGAAAGATGGAAGGGTTTGTGAGAACAAGGCCTGGGTTCGCCACGTGCGCCACTGAATCCCTGCTGCCCAGATGGTGTCTGGCATAAAGGAGCTTTGGTTGAA
Source organism: Bradypus variegatus (assembly GCA_004027775.1). Lineage (NCBI taxonomy): Eukaryota > Metazoa > Chordata > Mammalia > Pilosa > Bradypodidae > Bradypus > Bradypus variegatus. Next base: position 3,160 of record PVKY010014412.1, on the reverse strand, counting down.
GAAATGAGATTTGGAGAAGCGAAAAAGATTTGCCTGACTAGAAAGTGGTAGAGAAAGGATTTGGACCCAGGGCTTGGGGCTGCAGAGGGTGGATCTACCTCCCCTCCTCCGGTGCTGCCATTTGGGTGCTCAGTAATTTTCACTGGGTCTCTAATGCCAAACTCATCCACTTGGCCGCCATACCCACTTCTTCTCCTCTCATCTCTCATGATTCTCCATTATGCCCCCTCCACTGGCAGCCCTGTGCCCACAGCCAACAAAGCCCACCTTTCCCACTGAGTCCCTGTCCCAGCAAGCCCTCCACCCCAGCCAAGCCGGCCCACTCCCACATGTTGTGCTGTGCTGCCATCTTGTCTTTGCCATTTGCTCTGCCTTTCTCTTCCCCTGGAGGCCTTTCCTCCCCTCTGCAAAACCCAGCTCACATCCTGCTTCATCCAGGAAGTCCTCCCAGCCCCACTGGCTCCCACTGTGTATTTGAGGCCTGCATCTTTCAGAGGGCTGTGCATCACACTGCCTGCTACTCTTGGTTCTCCTTATACCATTACTTATTTCCCCAAATGTTTATTGAGCCCCTGTTGTATGCCGAGCATAATTCTGAATAAAATGGATACCAGGCTTAGAAAGACAGATGCACTCTCTGCTTGCAAGAGATTACAGTCTGGGGGGTGGGGGGTGGGGGCAAACTCTCTACAAGAATGGGCAAATAGATAGAGCACATGACCAAACTGACAGGGGAGGGTTGCCTTGAAAACACATGGGGGCCACACAAACTGGACTTGACAGGCCTAGGAGAGCTGGATCTACTTGGGACCCAAGGATAAGTAAGAGTTAGTCTGGCAAAGAGAGCAGGGCAGGAAAGAGTCTTCCAAGCAGAGGTTCCAGGAACAACAGGTGTCCAGTCAAGTGAATGGCTCCAGGCGGAGGTGGACCCAGAACTTAGTAGACTGAGGTAATTTGGACTTGATCTCCAGGGCCTTGGGAAGACTGTGATGGTCCCACACTGCCTCCCTCAACATGTGACTCCAAGGGACAGCATCTGGTCCCCAGCATTTCCCAGAAGGCACCAGGCCAGGCACTCAGTAGGAGGCCTCCATTAACCCTAGTTGAATAGTGATTAAATGAATGATTGTAAGAGTGAACGAATGCATGCATGCATGAATAAGTGAATGAATCCAGGGGTTCTAGTGCTGGTGTCCTGAGTCTTAAGTAAGAATCTTTTTTGGCCAAGGAGTAGGAAGGTTACTTTCAGCTTCTCTATACTGATTTCCAAGGAAATTAAAAAAAACAGGACTGTCTATGATTTAACAGCTCCCTTTCTCCTGGGAGAGGATGGCCTTGGGGAGAGGAGCCAAGGAAAGGAAGAGAAGACACCCTCTTAGTAGGAGGCAATTCCCAGTGTGGGGAGGAAACCAAGACTCTCCCCTTACAAAGCAAGGGGTTGTTTTCAGTCAGATCCCTGCCTCTGGGAGGAAAAGTTTTGGCACTATCCTGGAGAGGAGAGAGATTAATATGCACTCCTGCTTGACCTCTGTAAAGTGGGTTCAAATACATGATCTTTCAAGCCATGTGGGTAGGACTAAAGTAATTAGAGAAGAAAAATGGAGGCCCAGAGAGGTTAAGTGATTTTCCCAAAGTCACACAGGCAGTCACAGGTCCAGCCTTGATTTGAACCCACAATACCCTTCTCTGTCCACTAAATCACAGGAAGGAGGACAGAAGTGGGTGAAACAGTTTATTTGCAGGCAGAAGATCTAAAAAGAAGGAACTGGCCTTATTAGAAAATGAAATGGAAAATAACCTCAGTGCCTGTGTGCATGTATTGCTGGTGGGAGTAGAGATAGCCTCAACTCTTTCAGAGAACAGTCTGCAGTGAGCATGGAGAGGCTTAAAAAATGTTCCTCTCCTTGAGCCCAGTATTCAGCTGCTAGGAATTGATCTTGCCTTAAGGACAGGAAAAGCATTAAGTACAAAGATTCTAACTGGGTATTAGTCATGACAACCAAAGATTGAAGAAGATCCAAATGCCTAACAATAAGGAAATTATTAAGAAAACTGAGACAGTGATAAAATGGAATATTACACAGACAATAACAGTGACATCTGTGAAGGCTTTTTCAGGATAGAGAAAAATTCTTACATGAAAATGTAAGGTGGAGAAAAAAACAGGATGTAAAATTATTTATGCCGAGTGACAACACCTATCTAAAAACAGTGGAGGAGAAAGACCAGAAGCAAATGAGCCAACATGGAATTGTGGTGGCCTTTGTGGAACAGAACCAAGGGGGATTTGGGTTTTGCATTCTGCTTTTATGTATTTTCCCTAATAAATTTCTATTAGTTTTATTTTTCATCAAAAAAGGAAAAAAATATTTTAACTTTTTTCTGATTATAAAATTAATACATTTTGTTATTAAAATTTTTAACAATATAGATATGAAAATAAAGCAAAAGAACCCTTGTAATTTCACTGCCCAGAGATAATGAGTATTAGTAGTTAATATCTTCTCAGTCACACATATACACACACATGCGCATTTCTACATACACACATATATATACAATATTCATACACATATACAATATCCATCCACTTATATACATACTACATACATATCATCATATACATAGACACATGTATATATACACATATATTTACTTTTACTTTCAAGCAAAAATAGTACCATATGCAACTACTGTATTGGAACTGGTTTTTTTTCACAAAATAATATATTCATCTTCTCCATGTCAGTGCACATAGATCAGCCTCATCTTTTTTTAAATTTTTATTGTGGTAATATATATACAACATAACATTTCCCATTTTAACCATTTTCAACTATTCAAATCAGTGAGCCTCATCTCTTTTAATGGCTGCTTAATGTTTCACTGTGGGATACAGAATAATTTATTTTTGTAACAAATCCCTTATTTCTGGACCTTTATGTTGTTTTCCAATTATGTTTATCATGACAAATAATTCTGCAGCAAACATATTTTACATATATCTTGGCACATGTGTTTTTGCTAGAAGTGGAAATTCTGGAGCAAACAGAATGCATTTTTAATGCTTTTGATTTATATTACCAAATTCCCTCTAGAAGATTATACAGGTATGAATTTAAAGGGAATACTCTTTTCCCCACATTTTTGGCAGCAGTAA
>PVKY010014411.1:0-10619 GCA_004027775.1 Bradypus variegatus | reverse complement strand
TGTTTCAGAACTCGATAGAAGTGGTGGTTGCACAAAATTGTGAATATACTAAATGCCAATGAATTAACTTTAGAATGGCTTTATGTTATATGAATTTCACCTGTATTTAAAAAAAGGAGGGGCAGGGGACAGAGATCTTCATCCCCTCCTAAATAATAAGAAAGGAGAAAGGAAGAAAGGCAACCTAGGATGATAAATGGGGAAGTGCACCCCCAATTTTTTGTTCCCCAAAGTAAGGGCCACCAATCAAAATGCTTACCTCCAGGTCCTACCCATCCCACCTTATGCAATCAGTGCCCCTGTGGAGGAGGCTAATCCACATTTAAAAATAAGCGTCCCAGTTGATTCTTGTAGCAGTTGAACCTCCTGGGAGACTTACTCAAAATGCAGATTTGTTTAGACCTGTGGAAGTTCGGAAGCAGCTAGGCCAGGCCCCAGGTAGCTCAACGCCTTGTCTTTTTAGATGGAGACCCTGTAGCCCAGAGAAGGGGAGATTTGCCCAAGGCCCACAACAAGTTCCCTCCTAGCTTTCAAGCCTCTCACAGGTAGCACAACTGAAAATTCACTCATATGGTGAGAAACTCCCTCAACCCATCAGCTTCTTCCCAGGCGGCCGTTACACCAACTTCTATTTGGTCAAGGCCAAGTGACTTGCTCCCCCCTCACCCCCCCACCCCTGCCCCAGAGGTGGGGGAAGTCCAGGGGAGATTTTAATAGATCTGTTTCCGGTAAGTGTTGATGAGGTCACAGATGCATTCACTTCCCTAAACTGAAGGGAACCGTTATTTTCCATTTTCTGTTTTCACCGGATATGCTTTACTAAGTATATTTCACTGAAAATGAAGTGACCAGATTTCAGAGATGTAGAAACTCGAACCGGGCTCACACCCATTGGCATGAGCCACCAAGGGAAAGGAAGAGCGCTTATCTCCACTTGGTCCCCAGTTTGCCACTGACCTGGAGGGACCTCGGTCACACCCCCCGGCCTCCCTGGGTCCCCCTGGCCCCATGACCTTTGGAAGCTGACAAAGGTAAAGAATCGTGCTTTTGTCCTGCCGTTCCTCTATGATCAATTAGCCAGTGAAGGGAAGTTTCTCTTCGTAGAAGTACTCCAGCTAAGTGCAGAAAGAATGACATCACACTTCACATCTCCCAGTCAATTAACAGAGCCAGGCAGTGGTCATCAATGGCTGCTAACGTGACAAAATAAGAGACAAACAGGCATGACAGTCCTCCAGCCAGAAATACACAATACCATGTAAGCAGTCTTGTAAAAAAGAAAACAAAAACAAAAACAAAACCTGATCTGATCACATCTTTTCCATCTAACTACAAATTAGCAGAAAAGTCACAGGACAGAAGATGTTCATCAGCAGAATGGTAACAGCAAACTCCAGACTAGGGAAAACTCCATAGAACAAACAGCCTCATTTCTTTCACAATAAAAATAAGAGAGAGAAAAGAAGGGGGGAGAAAAAAAGGAAATGAAAGAAAAAATGCATGTTAAAAAAAAGAGGAAGAGGGAAAGCATTCTTTTTTTTAAGTCTTAAGAGACATATTAACCAATTGTTTGCAATGTATGGGCCTTGTTTGGGTCTCAATTCAGACAAACTGTTTTTTTTAAAAAGACATTTATAGGCCAATCATGGAACTATGAACAGGAATTGGATATTTGATGATATTAGGAAATTAGTTTATTTTTTTTTGGGGGGAGCAATAGTTTTGTGGATGTGTTTTAAAGGATTTAAGGAATGCTTGTCATTTAAACATACATACCATACATGGGAAAAAAATCACATAATGCAAACTGTGGACTATAGTGAACAGTAATATTATACTACTTTTACATCTGTTGTAACAAAGGTACCAAACCAATGCTACGTGTTAATAACGGGAGTATTGTGGTGATGAAAGCACACCTCTGTGATTATAATGAAAGCCACTGATTGTACATGTTGGATGGATTGTCTAGTATGTGAATAAAACTACTTAAAAGAAAATTTTTAAAAAAGGATACATACCATAATGTTTACTGATGAAATCATATGATGTTTGGTATTTATTTCAAAATAACATTGGGCGTATGGGGTGTTTCCCGAGACAGGTGTAGGTATAGAGAAATCAAGATTGACCATGAGTTGGTAATTGTTGGTGTTCATTAGGCTATTCTCTCTACTTTTGCATATATTTGAAATTTTCCACAATAAAAATGTTTAAAAATTATGCATCAGAATGATTACACTAGTGTATAAACTGCAACTAACAAGGAAGGAAAGAAATACTGTCCTACAGACACGCTGATGGTGGTTGTGTGACAGCCCTGGGATGGGTCACTTCGTGTCTACCCTTTCTGAAATGTGACTGTATTATTTTTATAATGAGAAATTATACAATAATAAGATTTTAAAACAGAAGCAAATTCTACTTTTGTTAGCCTCGTCCTGATATTAAAAACTTAACCATGGGAAACCTTACGTTATATATACGTTACCACAGTAAAAATTCAAAAACAAAACCAAAAAAATCTCGTTTATTGCCCCCAACGTTATCCAGGTATTTGCAAGGCTTCCCGCCATCTCTTCCAAGTTTAGATTTTCCGGGTCCTGGAACTACAAGTGTTTTGAGGAAAAGGGTCAAGTTCAGAGCCTCAACCTTGCACCCGCCCGCAGTATGACTTGAGCGGAACGCGCCATATCGAGCGGGGACCTCTAAGGGGGCTGCCGGGGAACCCGCCCGCGCCTTCCCCGCGCGTGCAAGCGGGACTCCATCTCCCAGGAACCGCGCCGAGCGAAACGCCATTTGGTAGCGGGAGACTACATTACCCAGACACACCTTGGGGGAGGCGGTGATTGGGCCCCAGGAGCACAGCCATTGGTCCAGCATCTATCCCGAGCTGCGCGGTGATAGGCCTAGGAGCCTGTCAGTTACCGCAGAGGGCAGGTGGGTTTTGCAGATGGACTGCGAGAGGAGGGACGGCAGGCAGAGTGCGGGGAGCCGGGCCGAGCCTGCTGAGCCGGGTGAGTGACCTCTGCCTCCGCCCTCCTTGCCGACGGCTTCCGGGCCCGCGCCCTCGCTCCTCAGGGCCGGTCTGGGGAAGCACACGCGCGCGCGCGCGCGCGCGCGCGCGGGTACCCACCCGGGTGCGGGGTCTGCACCCACACGTGTCACACCCGACCTGAGAAACATCTTCATGGTCGCGGGGGGCAAAGCCCGCAGGCACCCCAGGGCGCCGGGACACGCGCGCGCCCGCCTCGCGGCGTCTTCCCCCACTTTGGGAGTAAACCCTCCCCAGAGGCCCACCTGGACACCGGGGACACTCGCGGGGACACCTGCAGACACCCTCGGCACTCTCTCTCACCGTGTGGCTGAGGCACACACACCCTCCGCCCCGCCACCCACGCCGGGGGACTCCAGTTCTCCAGGCTGAACACATCGCGCGTTTCCTGGGTGCCGCTTTATATATACCGTGCATGTAATCACATTTCATTCTTTTTGTCTCTTTAGGTAAATACGAAGGAGTGTGGGTTCAAGAAGGAAATTATAAACAAGCAGAAAAAGTGAGGCCACTATTGGACTGTGTTTAACGGGTCCTTTGCCTGTACCCGGTGTACAAAGCTGGCCATATAAGTTTCTTGCATGATCTTCCTGGCTGCCCAGGCTAGGCAGGGCAGATATTGTGCCCATTTTCCAGAAGAGAAAACCAAGCCCAGGTTAAATACACTCAGGCTTCTTCAGCCAAGGCCTAAGGTTATGTCTGCTGGGCTAAGCAGCTTATTTCTAGAAATGGAAGGTCACCCAGCCTCCCCAGGGCCTCAGGCAGTGGTGCAGTTAATCGGCAGAACTTGATGTCCTGCATTCCCCTGCTCTGCTGAGGCCGGGCTACCACTCCTGCCTCCCGGGCACCCCTCCTCCCCTCCCGCAGGGGACCCAGTGTGACCAGAGCTGAACTTGGTAACCTTGGGAGAGGCCTTGCCCTTCGGTGGCCTGTCCCAGCCTTGAGCTGCTCCTCACAGGCACTTCTGCAGGAGCTGCTTGGCTTATGTCCCAGAGAAATCGATGGCAAAGGCCAAGTCTCTTCACTTGAAGACATGGGAAGGGGGTTCCAAGAAATGAGCACCTTCCTTGCAGGAGTCAGTAGGTTTCATACCACTAGCCTTTTGTGTGTGTGTGTGTGCCAATTTTTAGTTGTGCCTCTATACACTTTAGTTTGTTAAAAGTGTACTTGTTTGAAAGATCCTGTAAATAAAGCAGCAACGCACTAATGTGGGATAGAAGTCACCCCTCAGCATAGTATTTTTGTTTTTGTTTTAAAGAAGCATATTTCTTATAGGAATCTTATTGATTATACAGTCGTTAAAAGAATGTTAGAGATATAATGACATATACAGTCTAAGCAAGACAGGCTGATTAAGAAATTTATATAGCATATTCAAAGTACGTAATGTGGACAGACCCATGTGGTGGAAGCAAAAGGACACCGTGGGGTGGCTTCCGTGCTGGGTAAGAGCTCCTTCCCCTCCATCAGAGCAAGTAAGTTAGAGCAAGTAACTTCCACAAAGAGATACAGCTATTCCATGCACATCTAAATATAAATACACAGAACAAATTTTGACCTGCTCTGTATGCAATCTGAAGTGCCATAACTGATCTTTCTGTGATACTCCCGTGAGAATAGTTAATAGTCCATCCCATGCAGGAAGCAGGAAACTTCCAGTCATTTATTCTCAATTGAACTTGGAAGATGTTTAATTCCTGACAATAATATTTGTAAAGAGCTGTATCTCCTTTTGCTACATTTTGTTCACAACCAACAAGCATGGCATGCACTTAAGAGCAGAAGAATTTTGGCACTGTTTGTTGCACATAACGGTGATAAGCACTCCTAAAAATGTGAGAAATTTTTAATATTTTAGCTGCACACTTAACAGATCATATGAATCGTATGTAGCTTTAAGCAAAAGATAAGGAGTATACCTTAATTGTAGTGCTTCTGAATTTTGGTACTCTAGGATTTCTTCCACTGTCCTGAAGAGCTTAACTAATACAGTGCTTTTTTTTTTTTTTTTTTTTTTTTTTACCAAATCAGGCAGTAGTTTGTGTTCTTAGGGAATATCCAAAATAAGAAATGCCACTCCTTTTTCCTCTGGGGCCTTTTTAGAAGGTAGACCAAAATTCTAAGTTAACCAGGATTCCTATGGAGCCAGTGGTGTTTTTTTGCATGTCTCATACCATTAGACTTTTAGTGAAACATTAGTTTAGAATACTCTGCTGACAGGGCCTCATGGAAATGTCTTGTTAATTTTAAGGCTGGGTTGGAGCACTGCTTTGCTACTTTCAGAAAAGTGAGAGCTTGGGATGATGAAATGGTGCCCCACAGAGTCTGCGGTGGGTGAGAGGACAAAAAGAACGATGGTGGGGCATGGGGGGAAGGACAGGATGCTTTTGCTTGGAGGTTGTCACTGTGTAGATAGTGACTTCTCCATGACTAAAGGTATTCAAGTACTAGGTAACCTCCGAGGTTCCTTCTAAGATCATTTTATAGGTAGTTTTTTTTTTTTTTTTTGGTCTTTTGCCTTAACAAATTCAAATATTATAGGTCTGTGTAAAGAGAAAGGGAGTGATCTACCCTCCCTTGTCCCTTTCCCAGCCCCTCCCCCTCAAAAGTAACCTTACCAAGTCTGGGGACAGTTTTAATTGTCAGGGGTAGGGGTGGATGGGATGGGAGGGCTATTGGCATCCAGTGGGTAGAGGCCAGTGATGCTGCTAAACATCCCACAGTGCCCAGCACAGCCCCCCAATAACAAAGAATTACCCTTTCCAAAATGTCATTAGTGCCAAGGCTGAGAAACTCTGCCCTAGATAAAAATGGAACCAGATATTTTCAAAATAAATATATATTAAAATTCCCCAGTGCCTCACAAATTATGGAACAACTGCCTGCTGGGATGTTCTCAGCCATTTAAATTGATATCTATGAAGACCGTGTAGCAATATGGAAATATACTTATGACATTTTAGTTTTAAAAGCCGGATTCAGAATTGTGTGACCTGGGTAAAACCTATAAATGGGAGAAAAATGAAAGTGAAGTGAAAAATATTAAGGTGGTAGGTTTTTTTTTTCTCCTCAACATTTTGCAACATCATTAGTACTGCTATAATCTCCAAGTTATTTGGATTTTATTCATTTATTCATTCATTGTGTTTTTAATCGCCTTTGCTGGTCTTGGGAGCTACAGCTGTGCCGAGACCACCAAGTCCCTTCCCTGTGGAGTCCACCTTGTCTGGGTGGAGGGGCCAGGGAATGTGCTCTGGCAAATGCTGTGAGTGCCAGGAAGGAAATCCGTGCCCTGATGTGGCGGAGCTGGGGAGGGGAGCCGAGAAGGCCTCCTGGAGGAGAGGCTGCGTTGCAGACCTAGGGACTGCAAGTGCAAAGGCAAGGCTGGCGAGGGGAGCACGCTCAGGGCTTCTCTAGGAACTGGTCTGAAACAGAGACCACTCTGGTTACATGAGGGGAGGTGAAGGTGGTGCTGGGTGAGGGTGCAGAAGTCAGCCTGGGAGCCTCATAAGGCAGCACGGCTCCACTGCAGCGGGTGGGCCTGGGCTGTGTGTGCAGAATGGCCCTGGTGTCTCCAGGCTCTTCCCTGGGTTAGTGTGGGCTCCTAGCGAATCCCCAGTTGTGTGTCTGGCTGTCCCCCTCAGTGTCTGGCTAGAGTCATTTGCTCCTTGTGTGCCATGCTTACACTGATGCAGCCTAGGATTTGATCTCAGGCACAGGTTTGCCTACAAAACCAGATGTCATTGGAGAGCCTGTTGATTTCTGGGAATGAGCAATTTCCTGCCAAGCTCATTAATTCAATCAACCAATGTTTATTGAGCCTTGGAAATACATGGCTGAACAAATGAGGCCAAGGCCTGTTTTCCTGGAGCTTACATGATAATGGAGGGTGACAAAGAACAAATGTCCAGTGTGAATGGCCCGAGGGATAAAGGAGGGCAAGGGGCTAGGCCGTGATGCAGGCACCATGTTAGACAGGCTGGTTGGGGTGAGCTGCTCTGAGGAGGTGGTGTGAGCAGAGAGCTGTAAGGAACTGGCCTTTGTGTTTACTCCATGACTCGCATATAGCTTGACCCCAATGGACGTTGTGTACACCAGAGGCAGGGATGGTCGGCTATGACCCCAACACAGATTGCAGGAATATCTCCAAGTCCGAGGTGGCCGTGGCTGGATCTGTGTCTGGACTTGTCACTCGGGCACTGATCAGCCCCTTGGATGTCATCAAGATCCGTTTCCAGGTACCGTTTCCCCCTTTCTCCACATAGAAGGCTGGAGGACAAGTTCAGTCTTTCTCACAAAAGCAGTTCCTAGAACATGGAATTGTTTCATCAATGTGAAGCCCTTCTTTGTTTCCTTTGTTACCTTGTCTGAAATTTCTGTTTCTCACCCCACCATACCCGCTATTATCCTGACTTTTTACATTTCAATTCGTAGCTTCAGATTGAGCGCCTGTCTCGCAGCGACCCCAGTGCAAAATACCACGGAATCCTACAGGCCGGGAGACAGATTTGGCAGGAGGAGGGCCCAACAGCCTTCTGGAAAGGACACATCCCAGCCCAGCTTCTCTCCATAGGCTATGGAGCTGTCCAAGTAGGTGGCAGAGGATCTGGCCAGGCCCCCGGCGTCACAGTTGCTCAGGGGAGGAGCTCAGGGATGGCGAGGCAAGCAGGGGACTCTGCCTGGGATCTGACAAGTGGAGGCAGTGAGCACACTTTTCATTCACCTTCCCTGGGAACTTGCCTGGCATATTGCAAAAGAAGTCACACCTTCCCTTCCCCCAGCACCCACCAATTTAGCAATGACAGAGTATTAGGTGTGGCACATAGGAGACAATCTGGATGCTTTTTTCTATTTCAAAGTGGCATTTTCACACACGTGATTCATTTGAACTTCACGGAAGTATTGTGAGGAAGGTAGAGCAGTTCTGTGGCTCTCAGGGAGGTTAAGTGGGTTGCCTGAGGTGACACAGCCTGCTTGCCCTGGGGCAGGATTAGAATCCAGGCTCCTTGCCTTTTAATCATTCATTGTTCAGCTGCCTGTGTGGAGAGGAGTGGTTGCAGCAGCCAATCCTCAAGGCCACCCGATTAGTTGCTTATCCAGTGGCCACACCCTGCCCTTCTGTCTCTGTACCTGCACAGAGATAAATGCTGCAGCATCTGGGTGTCCTCAGGAGGCCGGGACACCTCGGGTGGGCTGGAGGAGGGTCTAAGTGTAGAGGGTTATACCGGGGAATATGCTCCCGACAGAATCTTTAACCCAGAAGAGTGATTCTCAAACAGCACCGCTGCCAGCTGTGCTGAAGGGGTCCCCTGTTGCCAGTTCTCAGAAAACTTAGTTAATGTTTAACTTAATTAAACAGCTTTGGCTCTTTGGTGCCACTCAAAACCAGAGTATAAAATGGCATCTGGTTTTTGCACAAAACTACGGATTATTCTCTTCTGTCACTGCTCACCCGTTCCTCACTCCTAGGACTGTGTCCCCGCTGGGTTTTGGGCGGTGTGTTTAGGGAGCGTTTGGTCCCAGCTCCCTCTTCGGGCTGCCACTGACTTTTTCACTCCCCCTTGCAGTTTTTGTCATTTGAGCTGCTGACCGAGCTGGTCCACAGAAGCCACGGGTCCAAGGCCCATGAATTCTCAGTGCACTTTGCGTGCGGCGGCCTGTCTGCCTGCCTGGCCACCCTCGCCGTGCACCCGGTGGATGTGCTGCGCACCCGCTTTGCAGCTCAGGGTGAGCCCAGGGTGAGTGGTCCGGGGCCAGAGAAGGTCAGCCTAACTGACCGAAGGTGGGATCCATTCCTTAGAGGAAACGGGGCTGGAGAGCCTCGGATATGCAATTCATCTGTTAGTTTGTAAAACCCACCTCCATGTGCTCAGCGCCACACCTGATACTTGAGATTGGGAGCCGGGTAGGGGAAGGCATGTCCTTGTTGCCAGGGAACCCAGAGCTCACTGGGGAGGTGGAACCCGGGCGGGAAGCGGAGTCCCTGAGTACCGAGCCGTGGGCAGGGTCAGGGAGGTGGTTTGGACGGGGGGCTTGAGAACCTGTTGCTGTATTATTGGGAGAGGGTTTTTTGTTTCCCCAAAGAGAGGATTAAAGGAAATCAGATAGTTGGGACTTTAGGAAGAATTTACTGAGTGAAAGTGAAGGATTAAACCTTGAAAGAGACCTCCCCGCCATAATCCCAGCTGTAATTAAGACTACAATCGTGTGTGTGTGGGCCCGTGTGCTTTGAACCAAGAACAAACAGTTGTTCTTTTTCCCTTCTGCTTTAAGATCCTGTTGGTGTGGAAGGACACTTTGCTTAAGAATTTGATCTAGAACCAGTTAAGGATAACTTGTTTTGTTTCTACCAGTTCTTTGCATGGCTTGGGGTGGAGATCCTGGGTGGGAAGGGGGCTCCTTGGTTTAGAGGAGACACCTTGGTTGAGAAGAACCAAGTTCCCTGGGAACAGTCTTTTTTTCTTTTCCCCCCATATATTTTTATTGTAGAATATAACATATATATAAAATGATAACTTTCCAAGTGCAATTTAACAGGTAGTTAGCAAATTGCAAAGAATATTATAGGTTACAATTCCACAGTTTCAGTTATTTCCTTATTAACAAATATGACATATATACAAAAAGGTAATATCTTTCAAAGTATGATTTAACAAGTAGAAAAATAGGAAAATTTCCAAAGTTGTTATGAATTATAGTACCATAGTTTCAGTTATTTACTTATTGTGAAATCTACATATATACAAAAAAGTAGAGCTTTCAAGTTACAATTTAACAAGTAGCTATAGAACAAATTCCAAAAGAAGCTATGGGTTACAGTTCCACCATTTCAATTCTCTCCTTGTAATTATTCTAATACCCTAGCAACTAAGAAAAAGAAAATTATATAGAGATTCAACCGACTTCTCTCCTTTGTTTTTGTTGGGGGTCCCCTCCATGTACTGTGGAGGACCCTCTATGGCAGTCACACCCCAGAACTGTGGTCCCTGGTGTCCTCTGGCCGCTTTGTAGTTACTCTGATGGAGGAGAAGCCCGCCCCCCTCACCTACTCCGCCATCTTCCTGGAAGTCTCTTCCTGGGAACAGTCTTAAAAGGATTGGAGCATAAGAGCTGAATTGCTCCCCATGATAATTCCATAGAAATCAGAGTTTGGGGGTGACTGCCCCAGGGGATAAATGGGGCCAGGGGCCTTAAGAACTGAGCAGCGGGATGGAGAGGGAGAGTGCTTGTGGGAAGAAGGGACAGACACATCTCCACAACATGGCTGCTGACAATCCTTTAACTTTTCCATTCTGAGCTATATTATAATCCTCTACTTTTACATCCAAACCTTTCGTAAGAGTCCAAGGGAAGGAAGAAAGTGAAGACATATTAAGAAAAGAAAATAGCATATTACCTCTCTAGTTTACACAATTGAGATGTTCAGTTTCTGGAATAACTTGAAAATGGTCTGTGCATGAAAGTGAGGGGATGAGACCTGTTTAAAAACTGCAGAACTCTCCTTGTTCCTTAGACTCAGCACATCCAGACTGTAAGCCCTCAACTATCAAAAGTTAAAAAAAAA
>PVKY010014410.1:0-10580 GCA_004027775.1 Bradypus variegatus | reverse complement strand
TGCAACCAGACTCTGGGAAAGCCAAGGGTTTTGTCTTGAATTTTCTGGATAAACAAACTGCAGCTCCAAGTACAGAAATTAACTTACCCCAAATCATGCCCAAATGAGACTCACCAGAGGAGCTCACAAAAATTACACATTCTTTCCTTGCTTTACCAGATAATAAAATTACCATATGGTCAGTATGATACTGGCACAGAGACAGTCAAATGGATCAGTGAAAGAGATTTGAGTCTAGAAATGAATTCAAGATACATCAAGACTTAACATTCAATCAAGGTATGTTTCAACTTAGGGGGGAAATAATTGCTTTAATGATAAATGGTGCTGGCATAATTGATCTTCCTGTGGAAGGAGAAGTAGCTAAACCTCTACCTCTCACACCATACACAGAAATAAATTCCAACTGGATTCAAGATTTAAATATTAAAAATAAAACAAAGTAATAAAATATTTTTAATGTTGAAGAGAATTTTTGTATAATCTTATAGTATGGGAGCTCTTTCTAAGCCAGACAAGAGACCTAGAGACCATAAGAAAACGACCAGATATATTTGATTAAATAAAAGTGAAAGGTGTTTGTATGGTAAAAAATAAATAAATAAATAAAACAGCAAAGCTGTAAACTAAGACAATAGAAAAAAATACTTTCTGGGAAAAATATTTTCAGCACTTAATAATGTAACCAAGAAGTTAGGATTTAAGGACTAATTATGATTACTGAATCATTATATAGATATTCCTTTTTACTTTCTGGTATATTAGAGCAGACAGAGGGGAATACCTGAAACCTGAGCTGTAATCCAGCTGCCTTGATCTTTGATAATGATTGTATAGTCTTTATCTTGTGCCCTTGTGACTGTAAAAACCTTGTGACTAACCTTCACTTGTACCCAGTTATCCAGTTTTTCAACTCCAAAGTCTTATGGTCACTAAAGACAGGCCCTAATGGTTATTAACGAAGGGTCTTGGGTCAGCCCAGAACTAACCCACCCCAGGGCCAAAGTTACCTTGATAATCGAAGCTGGATCTAACCAAAATGGGCCCGCCTGACATGTGCAGTAGCTTAGACTTTAACCTACTAGTCACCTATACCTCGTTAGAATACTAAACATCATGCCCATCATCATATTAAAGCCGCCATTTTCCTACAGACATTTCTGCGACGCAGCATGTAATCAGTCTGCATGCTCTCAACAATTAGATCACTTCTAATTACATTATCTGGGGCCATTGTACTCATTATCCTAAAACCTGCCCATCTTTTAATTCTATAAAACGATCAGAATTTCTGCTGTTCTGGGAGACAGATTTTGAACTGATAGGTTTCCTGTTCTGCTTCGTGCCTAGCTGTAAAAATCTTTCCCTCTTTGAAACCCCAGTGTTTCAGGAATTGGTCCTTTGAGATCATTAGGCAAAAGAATCCACCACGGTGGTCCAGTAACAATAATAGAAAAAATAATAGAAAAAGTAACAATAATATTAAAAAACTCCTACAAATTCTTAAGAAAAAGACAAGTTCCCTCGGAAAATGGTGAAAGAGCCATCTGAAAAGAGGCTCAACTTCATGGAAAGTCAGCAAAGTGTGAAATAAATTAAAATGAGACACAAAGAAAGGAAAAGGATAAAATTTAATTGTTTCAAAATGTAAGAAATAGCCGCATACATTGCCATAAGGAATAGGAATTGCTCCCATTTGGGTCAGCAATGCATCAATGTCTGTTAAAAAATTGCATATACATTTTTGCAGAATTACCCCATTTTTATGAATCACTTCTACAGAAATAAAAGGACCAGCATACACATATATACTCAAGAATGTTAAACACAACTTTGCTTGTGATATCAAATAAGCAAACATAAATTGCAAACAACTTTGATGCCATCACTATGGAAATAGTTTCAGTTTTATTAGCTATGTCCCTGTAGAATATTATGTAGCAATTAAAGAGAATGAGGCAGCACCCCCCCACCTATTGACCTCAAGAGCTCTCCATGATGTGTTGATTCATAAGGAGAGCAGTTTGCAGAGTAATTTATGCAGTATGGTCCCATTTTTGTAAAAATCTGTAAAGAACTTCCTTCTATATACATGCACATATGTTCATACAAGGATTGAGAGAGATGACAACAGTTTGTTGACTTTGGTTACCTGGGGATGAGAAAGATTGAGACTGTTGGTGAAAAATTTATAACTATTTACACAACCTTGTATTGTATTACTGAGTACAGTAAATACCAGCACTTGCGGTGTTACTCACACAATTATGTAATGTATAAAGAAAATCTTTTTTAGAAAAAGAATGATCAAATGGAATCCGGTTTCCCAAGCCCCCCTATTCTGTGAGAAAGAAGTCTGGGAATCTGCATTTTAACAAGGAGCCCTGACGATCCTGGGCACAGTGGTGTGGAAGTCTGAAGCTGTTATGTACCCCCAGAAAAGGCCATGCTCTATTAATCCATTCCTGAGGGTGCAGACCTGTTGTGGGTGGGACATTTTGGTTAGGTTATTTCAATTGAGATGGGACCCAGCCCATTTAAGGTGGGTCTTAGTCCTTTACTGGAGTCCTTTATAAGAGGATATAACACATACAGAAGCTAAGAGATGAAATTAAGAGACGTTCATAGAGAAAAGCCCCAGAGAAGCTAAGTGAGGACCTACAGAAGCCCAGAGAGGAAGCCACTGCAATCAAAAGCTGAAAGCAACAGAAGCCAGAAGCAAAGGACCAGCAGACACCACCATGTGCCTTCCCATGTGACAGAGATGTCCTGGATGCCAGCTGTCTGTCTTCAGAGTCCAGGTAACATCCTGTTGATGCCTTGAGTTGGACATTTTCATGGCCTAAAAACTGTAAGCTTGTAAGTTAATAAATTGCCCTTGTAAAAGTCAACCCATTTCTGGTATTTGCATTTCATCAGCTTTAGCAAACAGAAACAACTGGTCAGGAACTAGAGTTTAGGAAGTGCTGCAGCAGAAACCCTGGTGACTTTAGACAACCCTATCAACAGGTATGATGGGGAAGGGAAAGCTCCTGCCCTTGAAGGGGAAGGGAGGTCCATGTAAGGTTTTATAGAGACATGTTGTAGTCTAAGAAGGAGCTAAGGGAATGGACAATTTGGAAGAAACAGGAAGTCAACAGGAGAGGTGATGGGCAGGAAACTGGAGCAGGTGGAGGGAAAGGGAACAAGGGCATTGGAGAGGACTCTAGTTTGTGAAAATCTCTTCCTACTCCAAGTCAAGAAGGAAGCTGTATCCAAGAGGAGGTGAGAGACCATTAGAGACTGCCCAAGGGCAGAAGAGCACATTTAGGGGGTTCAAATAAGAGAGTGAGGAACGAAGAGAAAGAGTAAGAGGAGGAAGGGTGAGAAATGGGCTAGGGATCCAGCGAAGAAGGAGCAAACATCAGGCAGCACGGAGGAGCAGGCTGTAGTCAGACAAGGGGAATTCGCAGTGGAGTCAGTCTTCAGGTTGTGACTTCCACCCAAATCCAAACATGACCAAATGAAACATACTGTACCTTCCCTTCTCCAAAGTGCACATGCATGGGGGTTGGGGTGGGTTATTTCTCTGTCCTCCCAGTCATGACATACACGGAGAGATAGGAAAAAGATTATGATTTGTGATACGCAGTTATCATGAGCATAAAATTGGAAGGCCTGGGAAATAATGCCCACCATTTGCTAAGTGCCAATTGCTGTGCCAATAACATTTTTGATGCAAACATTATTATACCCATTTTCAGATCAGAAAACAAGTTGAGAGAAATGAAGTGACTTGCCCAAGATCCCGCATTTGTAAAATGGTAGCTTTCAGGATTGGAATGGATAGCTCTGCCTTGTTTAAAGCACATGCTGCCTCCACTAGCTTTATAGAGGGTGGGGAGTTGGTAGAATGGCCTAGAGCCCCAGGATGGCTGAGGCAGAGCCCCATTGGCTTTAGACGTCTTTTGTCTGCCGGGTCACAATAACAAGACAGAGCTTTAGCCTCTCAGGCTGAGGGGATGAGAGGCTGGATCTCTCCGGCACCTTCTTTCTTCAGGGGGAGCTGTGCTCATGGGCTTGACATTCAGCAGCTCTGTTGGTGACTCATCCACCCCGCTGACACCTCCCCCATCCTGCTGAAGAAAGGGGCACAGAGCAGAGGTCAGGGCTGCATGCCAGACTCCTCCCCAGAGAGGCCCAGGCACAGTCGGAACGTTATAGCTGGACAACAAAAGTGGGTCAGCCTTCTCTGTTCTACCCTTCTCCCTTCCTCCTGCTGGGTTGTGGCCCATGACCCTTTTCTCAGTCTCGGTCCCCAGCCTGTGCTTTGAGTGACAGATCCTAGAAATACAGGCACAAGAAGAGAGCAGGGCAAAGGGCACTGGCTCGTGGGGACTTGCCCAGGAGCAAGGGGTGATGACCCAAATCTCATATTAAGGAAAAATTGGGGGTGGGGAGGATAGGGCAGAAGTGTGTTCATCTCTTATCCCGATACACATTCATTGGGTGTCAGGGATTCTGAGGTGCTGGGGATTCAGAAGCAAAGCAGAGAGTTCACTCTTTTGTTTTGTTCACTCTTTTCAAAATTGTGGTAGCAAAAAATTTGCCATTTTAACCATTTATAAGTGTACAACTCAGCAGCATTAATTTCATTTGCAATGTTGTGCTACTATCACCACCATCCATTGCCAAAATTTTTCATCCCCCTCAAACAGAAACTCTGTGCCCATTAAGCAGTAACTCCCCTTTCACTCTACCCCTGGCCTCTGTTAGGTTCTCATCTTTCTGTCTCTATGAATTTGCTTATTCTAGATATTTCTTGTAAGTGGAAGCATGCAATATATGTCCTCAGCATATAATGATGTTTTATTCACTTCTGTAACCCCAGCATGAAGAACAAGGCTTGACACGTGGTAGGCTCTCCAAAAATATTTGTTGAATGAATGAATGATCAGCTTGGTCCCAGCCATTAGGAAGCTTGCAGTCTAATGGGAGAAGCAGATTTCAAGCAAATAATCACACAAATAATTCATTCCAATTGTGATAAGTATTATGAAGAAAAAGTTTAGGATGAGCCTTTAATTATTTTTAAATTTAAAAAAAAATTATTTAAAGCTTTAAAAGAATTTTCTTTGAGTGAAGTTTTCCTTTTAGAGTCTTCTCGTTTTCGATGTAAGAAAAAAAATTTTAAAAACTAGCATAAGCCTTGAGTAGCATTATAGCTATAAATAGACAATTCCATGTGTTACAGTCTGATTTAATGGAAGAATAAATTCCTGTCAGCGGTAAAATGAAATACAAGACAAAAAAGCATGTGCGTGTCTTTATGTAGCCGAGGGTCTTTGTGGCTGCACAGAGTAAGGGTTGAGGCCTCTTTAATCAAAGGCCAATATGGGCTTTGGATCAGGCATTTATAATTTATAATTTGCTCCTCCCCCTTCTAATTATGGAACCCTGAACAAATCACCTTTCCCCTCTGCACCTCAGTTTCCTTGTCTGTAACATGAGAATGGCATCTCATAGTTAAGATGTTTTAGGTGTTCTGTCCCTCCCTTTACCCTCAATCCCAGTCACGTCCCTCTGGGCTGGTCGCAGGCCACTCTGTTTGAGGCACTTCCTCGAAACTAGCCTGGGTTTACCCTGCATTCAACTTGCACCACAAGCCCTCTGTGATGAGCAGGGTCTCTTCCATATCTGGTTATTGTTACCCTTGGCAACTGCTCCACTATCCCAGCATTCTAGCTGAGTGCCTGGCCATTACAAAAAAGCAGTTAATACAGTGTGATGTGGGAAATGACAGACTTGGGAGCAAGAAGGCCGAGTCATGGGTTGGCCGTTTCGCAGACGTATAACCTTGACCAAGTTACTTAAGCTCCCTGAGCTTCAGTATCATCTATAAACTGGATCTGTCATATCAGCTACCTGACTTGGCCATTTGGGCAGTCAGGACAAAAGAAAACATGTATACAAAAGTGCAACTACAGCGCACCACATGCAATAAGAAAAGCAGGAGGGAAAAGCAAGGGAGGGAGGCAGAAAGATCGTGTGCTGAGCGACATCAACTGCCTCAGTCTCCCGGTTCCTGCAGCCAGGACAGAACATTCGACGGAGGACCAGCCTCAGCTCCCCAGCCTCCTATCAAATGGTCAGAAAAAACTAATTTTTGAAGGACCTTTTTTACTTAGGGAGTGGCTATTTGTGCGGCCACTATAAATGTGAACAGATTAAAATAAATAAATCAATGTGAGCAGCCGGTCCGAGCTTGGCTCAGCGTCCAGCTCTGGGTGCCGCCCTCGCTGGGGGCCTCCTGCGGCCAGTGGTGCGGGAAGGCTTGCCGGCCTGCTTTGCCCAGTTAGAGGCTCAGTGACAGCTCAGAGAAGAGGTTTAAATCCTTGATGAAATAGCTGCTGTACTTTCTTATCCAGGATTCTAGAACACTGAGCCCGCAGAACACACCTAACATTAAATCACTGCGTAAAACCGCACAGCATGGTTATAATTGGAGAAGAGGCCCCCGGGCAGCCCGTTCCCTCCAAAAGCAAGAATGTCTTACTTAGGGGTCGCCCTGCAGCTCCCGCTGGGGCCAGCAACACGAATCACTGACCTCTGAGGTAATGTTGGCTCCAACTCAAAGTAAACAGAGCACTGATATGTAGAAACAGGTAAGAAGTGAAGGAAAAAGATTAAAAAAAAAAAAAAAGCTGAAAGCAACCTGGCGGGGGAGGGGGGGAGAGGATTGCATCCTCCGGAGTTGCTGAACCCCATCTGGTCCTCGTCAGAACTTCTGGCTCCCGGCCACATCCAGCCACATTAATGATTTAAGGCATTTTCGTTAGCGTATGATGTCATTTGCTGCAGTTCAGCAGTTTGCTGAAGGAAGAACCAAGCTGCTAATTGTGAGAAGACTGATGGAGGCTCTCCACCAGCGTTCTCCTCTCTGGTACTCCCACCCCCACCCCCATCAAGTGCTGAAACTGGCTTTTCAGTCTGTGTCATCTTTCCCACTTGGTGTTAATTCCTTCTGTATTTATTCCCTAGGCATGATTCTGAACAGAAGTTAAAATCGTACCAAAATATGCCTCCCTGTATTAAAAAATTTGTTAACTTTTAAAGTGTTGTTCTGTCACAGAAGCTTCTGAGCTATTCCGGGACATCACCTCTTAGAGGGTTCTCATCAAAGATGACAGGCTCAGCGTCCTCAGGGCCAGCTGGGTCTAACTGTCACTTCCATTTACTCCTACAGGAAGAATAAGTTCTGCAAGGAGCGGGCCCAGCTCCCACTGTGTGCACTAGAGCAAGAACACACCAGATGCAGAGACAAGGGGCCCTTCCCCTTCTCTGCTCGATCCCTGCAGGCAAATCACTCTCTTAGAGCCTCCATTTTCTCATCTGCAGAGAGGAGCTTTCCCAGGGAGCTGGTTTTGGGGCTGGCCTGCTGTTGAAGCCCTTTGCTCAACCCTAAACCCTTACTGCCCCATAGAAGCAAAAGGATGTGATCCCCTTTCCTCTGTTTGAGGGGCTGCTTCTAGGATTCATCTTCAGTGTTCTCCCATCAAGGTCTTAGAGAGTTCTGTAGAAAAACATTTTGATGAGGAATCATAAGTTGCAGAGGATAAAAATAAGGTACAGCAAACTTCCTAAGTGACAACTGTATAAAAAGTTGAGTTTGACCTTGTTCTTGGGAGCAGCATAAAAAGTGGCTTTTATGTTCTGTGAGAAATTTTGTTGTTTGCTTTCTCTCTCTCTCTTTTTTTTAACAAGAGGATTTATGGGAATTCCTATATTTTAACACATATATTTGGCACCATAATAAATGACATTCTGAAATGACACATAACCCAGAAATTCAAACTTCTATCCTTTTTACCCAGAGGAGTCACTTAATATTAAGTGTGCATAGCTTAAGCAAACAATTTGAGCTCCAAATGTTTTAATTCAGGAAAGCAAATGAAAACAAAAAGCCAGTAAGTTAGAAAACAGCAATTTGGGGTTAAATTATCAGGTATTTGTACCAATCTTTCACCATTGCTTATGTAATACATAAAATCAACACAATTTTGGAAATGTGGGCACATTGTTTTCATCCCAATGAGGTGGAAATTTCTCCCTGCTGCTATATGGTCTCTATACAGCACACCAGTGAAAAACAAATAAAAACAAAAACAGCACCACCCCCTCCTCCCCCAGCACCATCAAATAAATACCGTATGTCTTCACTGGCCAAAGTCTCTCATCTGACCTGGCTGAGTGACAGCTGTCAGTTGCCTGGATTTGCTGAATGCTGGGTAATTGTAACACAGCCACCTGAACCACCAAGATCTTTTTCACTATATAAAAATACTGAAACCTGAGGAATGAATGGAAGTCTTATTCTAAGTATATTCTTACCCTTTATTTGCACAGACTTGCTCTGCACTTTGATTCATTAAAATGCTCGTCACTCATGTTTATCGGGACCTGGGAGCTGCAGAACACTGTAAGAGGCCATGGAGAAATAGAAGAAATAAAGGATTGCCTTCCTGCCCCTGAGGAATTAACCTTTTAAGGAAGAGATGAAACACACATAAGAAGATAATACACAGTGACGTACATAAAGAAATGCAAAGTGTTCTAGTATGAACCATACACACAAGTCCTGGTGTTGACAAGACTAATGACCACCCCAGACCAAATGATTCAAGGGAAAACTATGTGGGGGATGAATCCCGTCACAGATTTTGAGATCCTAGCTGGTCAGATTCGGGACATTGCAGTTAATAGAAGTACATCCTGCAGTCCAAACACCAAGGCTGAGGTATCCTTGGGTGCAGCAGAGAGTGGGAAAGGGATATAAGAAGTGAGTGTGGGCCCTTCAGGAGGACCTGTTGATGCTGAGCACTGCTGCTCATCCAGGCTCTCATCCATTTGAACGAAAATTCATGAGCACTGTTATGTGGCTGGCACCGTCCTGGGCATTAATGCAGGCAAGAAATCTGAGTAATTAAGGCAGGCAACCAGAACTAAGGAATGACATGATCAGAGCAGCATTTAAAGAGGAGGATTTTGAGACAATATGTAGGAAGGCTTACAGGATAATAGAGGCTGGAAGTGAGAACAGATAAAATAAAAAGGAGGGTTTTTTTTTTTTATAATGACACAAAGCTTATAGAATTTGCACCTCATTGCCTTGTGATCTTTTAAATCTCACCTGAGATGTTTGACATAGGCATCCTGTGTTGCATCCTACAGTAAAAACAGAAGATGAAGTGGGTGTTTGCTAATATGAGTTGATCAATGCCATTATTTTTCCATCAAATTCAATAAAACCATCATCAACCTGGACACCACAGAGTTCAAAACAAGTGATATTCTCCACAAATTGTCACAGATACCACAGGCTGCCCAGCCACGTACTGACTGCATCTTACAGAACTTGTGACAGAGGCTGAAAACAAAACCAAGCCAAACCAATAGCTATTGACTGGTGGGAGCGTCAGCTCTGCTCTCAGTTTGGAGTCTGGCTTCAGGCATTTAGGATACCATGTGACATATATTTCATGGCATTATCTTAAATATACTGGACGATCCTCCAGAAAGCTCCCTCCAGCTGGTTTCTTATAACCTTCCATCTCCATGGGGATGCTTAACGTCTGGGTTACCCAGCCTACGTTTATAAAAGCTCCCCCACATCCACTGCTGCCCACGTGACTAGGTGGCCGCCACACCCAGGCCAATCCCATAGCACCAGCTCCTGCCCCAGTAGTGTCCCCTGGGCCTGTCCGTACTCTAAGGCGGCCTCTTGTCTACATTTGTGAAGGTGTTTCTTCAAATGCTCAAGATTTTCTCTGCTAAGGTGGCTGCCTCTCATCCCTCTCTAGGCCGACTGCTAGACTTTGAAACAGATTGGCCAAGCAGCGATAATATTTAAAAATGTCCTGCAGGGCTCCATGAACTTACAAACTGCAAGAAAATAAAACAATATTTTAACAGGCTGTCCAGACAACAGGGATCCTGGGACTTTTATATCAGGTCTCTGTGACTAATCTTGTCAAAACGAATGCAGGATGTAACAATATTTAGCCAGGGAAAACTGCTGAAAGATGCCAATGTGTGGTCCTCTGTTTATTATAATAGGATTGAGGGATTGGATAATAATGATTTCTCAGGTTATTATGTTGGGCTTGGGTTTGGGAAGGAGATGGCATTTCAGAGACCATTTTACCTTACACATCACAATTCCTGATGCATCCCAAGAAAAATTCCAGTACAGGATTGACAGCAGCCTTGCAACTGGGCTGCACATGTGCTTTGAAGTCTTTCAGGCATTCCCGTTGGAAAAGGAGAGTGGGGTTCCCCAAAAGAACACACTATTTTTTATTCTTGTAGCCATGGGGTAGGCAACTTCTGCACCATGTGCTAAGGTTCTGAGCCTTCTTCCTAAAGCCTGGAAATGGGAGGAAGAGTGGGGAGTGAATGTCCCCTGCCACTGGAAGCCAGCAGTAGCTCCTCTGAATGGAGGAGGGTGCACAAGTCCTCCCTGACTCTTGGGGCTGGTGGGCACTCTTCAGTGTGATTACCACAGGGGACAGCAATTGGTCCATGAGACCAAGTAAATCAGA
>PVKY010014409.1:0-10594 GCA_004027775.1 Bradypus variegatus | reverse complement strand
TGTAAACATCCTTTCTCAGTTTCCACTAATGGTTCTCTCTCATCTCCCCATTAACACTGGAGCACCCCAGTCTTCTCTTCCTTCTACCCGCATGCCCCAGGTTCTGTCATCCAGCCTCAGCTCTCAACACCATCTTGTGTCTCCAGGCCAGGCCATTGCTCAGAACTTAACTCGCACATCATACATCCTGTGAAACATTCCCATGTGAGTGTCTAAAGACCTCTGAAACTTAATATCCCTAAAACTGTGCTCTTGATATACTCCAAACCTGTTTTTCCCATTATCTTCCCAGTATCAGTTACTGCAACATCATCCTTTCAATTATTAGGCTCACAACCTTGAAATTTCTCTTTTCCTCATCCTACCTCCAATCCATTAGCAATTGCGGTCACCCATCCCTTTAAAACACACAGAGCATATGACCTTGTCTCACCAACTCCAACCACCCATCTAGTCCAGACACCACAATCCACACTGGAATGGTTGCAAAAGCACGGGGTCCTATATCCCACCGCTGCCCTCCCCACTCCACGGCCTGTTCTCAGTGTGGCTATCAGGGCAATGTGGAATAGACCACATCACTTCAGCGCTCGGCTTGCTCGGAACCCTCCACTGAGCGCCCAGGTCAGGCACAGGCAAAGCCCCGAGTCCTTACTCGGCCTTCAAGGCCCACACGGTCTGTCCTCCCCTGGCCTCAGTCTTCATCCACTGTTTCTGGAACACAGCAGGTATCTGTTGCCCTTAAATTCTTGTGATTATTGTTTCCCCGCAGATCTGCATTGTTCAGCAACTTCAAGTATCTGCTTAAATTTCTACACTTGGTGAGAGCTTCTGTGGACACCCATCTAAAATTTCTATCCTTTTTATATTGTCCTTCTCTGCTTTTCTTTTTCCCTCACTTTCCAGTATATGATATATTTTATTTGTCTTGTGGATTGCCTGCCTCCTTCTTCTAGAATGTGTGCCCTGTGGGGTAGAGGTATTTTTTTCAGTTTGGTTTACTGCTATATCCCCCAGTGCCTGGAACAATGTTTGATGCATAATAGATGCACAATTAGAGGGGTTGACTAGATAGCTGAGAGCTATTATTATATGTTGGATATCAATAATCCAGAATAGAGCTCCTGATTTCCACCACTCCCAACCTCACATACACTCAAGCCGGATTTATCTCCCGGTCTTCCTCAATCACAGCTAGCAACCTGGGATTCATCCTTGATTCCCCCTTTCCCCTGGTCCCCAGACACAATCTGCCACAAGCCTGTCCAACCCACTCCCAGCTCCACCTCCTAAATGCGTCCCCTTCACGCCACAGCCCCTCCACTACCACTCCAGTGCAAATGACACTCAGGATCACTGCTAACTACTCTCCCTGCTTCTTGTCCCCCTTTGAGTATCTTCCTTCCACATAGAAGCCTCAAGGCTTCTTTCTTTAAAGTGCAGTAGACCATGGCATGCCCCTGCCTATCAACCCCTCCCTGGCTTCCCATTATACTCAGAATAAAATCCGAACATCTCTAGCCATGTCTCCCACCCCTGTGTGGCCCATCCTGCCTCTCCTAGCTCACCCCTGCAACTTGCCCTGTTAACTCAGCTTTACACACTTTGGCCTCTGTCCATTTCTGTCACATGGGCCAGCACGCCCTTTCCTCGAAGGCCATTCCCCAGCTCATTGCTGGCCTGGGTCTACATCTTTCAGGTCTTGTGTAAATGTCATCTACTCAGAGCACCCCCTACCACCACCCTGTCCACCCTCATCTCCCATCCTTTATTCCCCATCACCTGGAGTTTGCCCTCCCAAGCATTTATCAAGCTGCAATGACCTTGTTGGTTTATATGCGCATCTCTTTTCTACACCCCCATAAAGGCAGGGTCCTAGCAAATAGTAGGCCCCCAAATATCTTGGCAAATGTACATCAGGATCAGTAAAAATAAGTTGAAAGCATGGCAGTCTCAGAAGCCACCAGCTGTCCCTCACAGACCCAAATGAAGGAAGAATTCCTAAAACATCTGGCTGCCGAATCCAAGAAGTCTTGCTCCCCACTCTTTTTAGCCAACCCTTGGTCTTTCTCTGAAGCAATTTCTCTACCTCATTTTTGCAGGAGTTGAGGAGAGCCCTCTGCAAACACCACCATACCAGACATTATTTGAAAGGGCTTAAAAAGCAAGAAATAACTCATCCCCAAATAACCCTTACTTGGCTCCCAGCTGCTCTGAACAGCTGGATTGCTTCTTCCTAGCCAGATAGCTTCTGTCTCAAAACTAATAATATGGGGAGAAGCCAAATATGTTGGGATATGCTAAATGGGGTCATTGTTTCTCCTTCTCTTGGGAAGATAAACACCATTGGCTTCCCATGCAGATTTTCAGCTAGAAGTCTTGATTTCTGTGCTTAGCATTGTGCTGAGCATGTCACGAACCATGAAGCGACTTCCCCTCATGAAATTAATAAACTAGCTGTACTGAGGGAAAAATGGCACATGCTGAACAATTAGCAAACAATATGACAGCACATAATTAAGCACTAAATAGTGTCATTCAGGTTCAGAGAGGATGGAAAGCTTGCGAAATTGGAAAAGGTTTTTGGGGGGGAAATTCAAGCTACATTTTGAAGGGTATGGAAAGCTGAAGAAAAGGAAGTTGGTCCAGAGGGGGGAACATTAGCAAAAAGTATATACTGCCTGTAATAACTACTTAGCTCCCTCAGAGGGCCCCTTGGGTGTTCAAGTGGGAACTATGTGGAAATGTTTTCCAGGTTGAACATTGGTGTCATCCACACACACCATGGGGTGAGGAGCATGAAGTGGGCTGGGAAGGGGCGTCCAGGCTGCAGGAAGCTCAAAAGCCAGGCTGAGACTTACAAGTGCTCTCCTTAGGACACCAGTGAAGGTTTCTCAGCTTAGGATGTATTGGAATGGACACTTTGTGGATGCACAGTTCTTTCTCAAGTTGCATAGAAGATGGCAGCAAGCCAAGGCCACATGCTAGCAAGCAGCAGTAGTTCCTTGCCTGACAAGCAAAAGATTTAATAAAGGGCATCACCTCGGGACTGAAGAGGTATTGATGCTCTTTCAGGAAAGCTATTGGGCCTTAAAGTTATACTTTTCCTGCTCTATGACTTCTTTGCCAACTTTCTGTGGCCAGGCTTCATGCCCACATAAATGCCACCATCTGTATTTTGAGTATGAGAAGCCCACTAGTTTGGCGTTTTACTAGCCTCCAAGTAGAGCATATCCTTCCAGAAGTGGAGTAAGCTTCAGCCTGGGCTAGGTGGGGTTTACAGAGGATATAGTCAGCCAGAACGAGCCAAAAACAAGTAGAAATATGCTTAACACCCCCAACTACCCCTCCTTTTCTGAATATGCTTCTTGAGTCTCATGAGATTTGCCCTAACACAGAATGCTATGTGTTGAAGGGTCCTTCTAGCTTGTTTCTGAGCTGTGTGAAAAGAAATTTGCAGTCTCCTTAGTGAGGAGGTCCTGAATTTGGAAACAAGTGACTATAAGCTCAGGCCCTATCTTGAACCAGACACTGAACCCACTCTCCACTCAATCTTTGAGTCTAAGTCACCATCTCAATGAAATGAGAGATTCATCTACTTCACTGTTATCTTAAATTTAGCTGATTACCAGAATCACCTGGGATGCCTGTCTAAAGACAGATTCTCAACCACCACCACCACCCACCCCACCCCCATCAGGGAATTCTGATTAAATCATTCTCAGGTAGATGCCTGGTGATGTGTTTTAAACATGGACCCAGGACAAACAATGACATCTGGGATCCATGGGGTCACTGAGATCCCTCCAATTCTGATGTCCTCTTATCCTCTGATGGTTTGATCCAGAGGCTTAGGCTGGATGGAGAAGTTTAAAAGAAGCCTGTTTCTGCTGTGAAGACTTCCCTGAGCCCTTTCCCTGCCCCTTTTGCTAAGCAGAATTAATTGATTCCTGCACTGCAATTCTGCATGCCTTTGGACATGACTGGAGTTGGAATCAGTTCCTCGCTGTCTCTCCTCCTTACTATCTGTGAGCTCCCTGAGGGCAGAAGATGTGTCTTATTCATGTCCCCCTCTGCAGCACCTGGCACAGTGCCTGCCTCAGGTGCTAAATTCTGAATGAGGATAGCAAAAATGCCCTCTGTTTTGCAGGGCTGTGCTTTGCTCTTTCTGCCCTCTCCTGTAACTGGGGAGACCCTTGCATTAGGATCACAATCGGCCAGTCACATGTCTGCCATTTCACACTGGGGCACTGTCCTGGGCCCAGTCACCCAGCACCCACAAAGTGGGGTAATTTATGGCCATGGAGGATTAGCTACTGCTCTGGTTAATGTCATGTGTCAACTTGCCTAGGGGATGGTGTCCAGTTGTTTGGTCAAGCACTGGCCTGCTTATTACTCAAGGGTACTTTGAGATGGAATTTGCATCTACAATCAGTCGATTACATATACAATCAACAAAGGAGTTTGCCCTCTGTTGGGCGGAGTCTACGTATCTAATCAGTTGGACCTTAAAAGCAAAACTGAAAAGCAAGACTAAGGGGAGAGTCTCCTTATCCAATCAGTTGGACCTTAAAAGCAAAACTGAGGGTTTCAGAGGTCAGAAGAGGAATTTGGACTCAACACCAGCATTGCATGTGTCTGAATTTCCTCTGATTATGAGAACCTCAGTCCCCTGATTCAGTGTGGTTTCACCTTAACTAATAATATCTCTAAGATCCTACTGACAAATGAGTTCACGCCCACAGGACCAGGGGTTAGGACTTGAACTTGTCTTTCTGGGGGGCAGGTTTCACTCTACCACAATGCCTCCTCCTCAGTTTACCACAGCTGCCCCCTCCCCTCCCTGTCGGCCTGGACTACCAGCCATGGGGGTGGGTTGAACCAAGCATGGAGGCTTCCGGTCTGAGTGGTTACAGTTCAGCTCAGCACTCTGAGGCAATTCCCGGGAAGAAAACTCGTCCCAGCAGAGAGGAGGGCTGCAGCCTCTGAGCCACAGCACCCCCCACCCACCCACCGCAGCCTGCTGGCTGCTCTGGCCCAGCCTGGCCTAAGCCCACATCCCCAGCCGGCTCCTCCTGAGAGAGGAGTGTGCTTAAGATTCCCGGCACAGGGCCGAGGAGGCAATGCCAAGCATCTTGCTGCAGACTGAACTAATCCTACCAGGTTAATTCTCTCCCTCAGTTCATTCCGTCTTATTAGAGCCGGCAGGCACCCTGCGGACGCTTCCTTACCTGTGCCACTCCAAGGCAAGGCTTTCTCTTAATGAGCTGAGCCATAGAGGGGGCTTCCTGCTGAGCACCCCAGAGAATACATTTGTCCTGGAAAGGGGGAAGCCCCGAGCTCCACGGCCCTGTCCACAGAGCAAAGCTGTTAGAAAGGGGCAGGGAGGGGGCTAAGAAGCTGAGCTCCTGGGAGCTGGTCCAGGTCAGAAGGGGCAACTGGGAGGCAGAGCCAGAGAGAACAACCTCTCCCTCTCCTCCCACCCCCACCCTCTCTCCCTTTTCTCACATTTGACAGCTTGGAGGAAATGTTTCATTTATTTCAAAGGCCCCAGTGCTGCAGAGATCCCACCCTCTCGCCCACTTAATCCAACTAAGGCTCTTCAATCATCACACCTTGTTTTCCAACAGGGAAAGTGCCATTTACTCCAAAAGGGCTCATTTCCAGGTCCTTTAACATTACCCCAGGAAAGAAGGGAAGAAATGAGTTTTGCATTGGCAAGTGGAGAGAAGAGGGTGTGGGCACGTGTGTGTGTAGATGCCCTTTCACGGTGGCGGGGGGGGCAGGTGAGGGTAAGGTGGGGAGTGGAAGATGAGAAAGCTATTGCCAACACTGCACATTTTCCTCCTTAAATCCTTCCAGCCTCCCCCACCAGGCCGGCAGTCTGTGGGAAAGAGATCTCCATTAATTAATCAGATCCTCTCCACCTTGGGTGAATGAAGGCTCTTGCCAGAAGATAAAATACTGCAGCAGCTAACGGAGGATGGCAGGCTTGGCACAGAGAGCCAGGGACGAGGCAGAAGACTCTATCAAGAGGGCACAATTATTTCACCATCATGCTATGCCTCTATTCCCAGAAGCCTTGCTGCCAAGCTGACTCTCCCTTGCTCTCTCTCTCTCTCTCTGGCTTTGTTTGATCCACATTTTATTCCCCCGCATCTCTCTGCTTTCAGGTTCCCCACCCTTGCTGCGTGGCATTTAATTTGTCACATTCCATGTGTTCCTTTTCATGAGTGTGTGTCTCTGTACATTTTCTGCCTTTAACTACATTTCTCAATTTTCCTTGTCCAAAGTGAGGAGAAAAGAAAGAAAGTGACTAAAGGGAGTGTGCATGCGTGTTGGGGGAGCTGCTGCCATGGGTTGAGAGCAGCCCCCAGATGAAAAGGCTTTCTGCATTCCTCTCATGAAGGACAAAACTCAGAGAGCAAGTGGAAAGAAAAAGAAAAACAGCTCACTGAACACACTATGGTTTCCACCATGAAAGGGTTGCAGGAAACAGCCCCAGTGAGGCCAAACTCACGAGGGAACAGCAAAGAACATTCCAGACGGAAACCAAAGTAAAAATATTCCTGAAAAACAAAAAGCAAAATAGTCTCTGGGCAGCTGGCAGGACATGGCAAAGCATAATGAGATTTTAAGACTCTCACCGTGTCTACTCATTCTCTTTCCTGTCACTCAACTATCCCACCCCTCAACACAGGTTCTTAAACATTTGCTCTTTGCTCTTTGATGGTAGCTGAAGATGCCTGGATGACTTAAGAGAATAGGGCTTGTTACCTGATGATCTGTGTAACTTCTCTGTGCCTCAGTTTCTCTTCCCGTGAAAAGGGTATCTGACAACTTCTCCATCTAAATCAAGGGCATTGAAAGGATAATATTCTTTAGATGTGAATGGATTTGAGTGAGTTTTGCTGCCTTCAGGAAGAGCAAGGGCAAGGAGTTTGGGGAGGTGGTGGGTAGAGGATTTGGCACCCATAGGTTTCAAACTTGCACAGCTTTCCACAAAGAGGGACACACAATTCTTCCTCCCATATATCATCTGTCCACATTTCCAGTTCTTAAAGTACTCTTTATCCTCCCCTCTCAAACCCTGGGTTTGTCTGTGCTACCATCCTGGGCGGACCATCAGATTCCCGACATCGGACTCTCCCCAGCCCCCTCCTCCTTTGCTTCCTGGCTTCCCCATCCCAGGCTTCCACTGTGAGGGGGTGATTAATGGAAAGGCCACATAGGCAATGCATTACCAGATTAAATTCCATAAAGAGCAAATCCTGCAACATTGAGACTCGTGCATCAGCAACACGTCACACCTGGGCAGAGCAGCCAATTGTGGCGTGAGAAATGGCCCAGGCAGAGGGCAGCGCAGCAGCAGGTCTTGGAGCCATCACAGCACAGAAGGTTGAGCAGGAAGGGGCTTCAGTGCTCCATTTTCCTAACTGACCCAAATGCCCCTAAGCACATCGGCTAAGCAGTCGTCCGCATTTCTCAGGGAGCATCTCAAACATGGGAAACCTTGCATCTCCACTGTTGTAATTTGCTAGAAAAAGAAGCTCAAGTCGCCTCACTTTAAATGCTACCTCCACCACCCCATTCATTGATTCATGTGTTCATTCATTCATTCATTCAGTAAACATCTTCAGCTCACTGACTGCCAGGTGCTGATCTATGAGCCAGAGATGCCTTGTTGCGCACGAGAGAGGCTTACGGAGATGGGGGCATGTGGGCATCATTAGAGGCTTTCTAGGAGAAGCAGCAGCTCAGCTGAGACCTGGCGGGAGAGATAGCAAGTCAAAGGGAGCACACAAGGCAGGAACGAGGCAGGGGCATCAGGTCATAAGCAGGGAACCTATGAGGAAGCCAGAAGGTGATGAGAAGGTAAACTAGATCAGGGACAGCAGGATGGAGGAAGGATGGACTCCCGTGGTGTCATGAGTCATTTACCCTGAGGACTAGCTCCCACGTGCAGTTCCCAGCCTGGGTCCTAAACCCCTTCCTCTTTTCCCTCCGTCTCAGCCTTTCCATGCCCAACTCTTGCCTTAGTTCCCATCCAGGACCCACCTCTGGGCAGAAGCCTCTGGCCACTCCTCATTCCTGCTGGACAGTGTCTCGGTGCCACTTGCTGCCTCTGTTGGTTCACCACTCCTGTCGGCACCAGGACCCAAGCTTGACCTAGTCATGCTCCCAGGACACCTCCCCCGGGCCTGTGTGATACGCGTTGGCCCTGGTGCTTCCACCTAGAGATGCTCAGAACAGGCCGAGGTCTTCGTGAGAGGTCCCTCCTGGGTGCTTCGAGGTCTCAGGACTCCACCCCAAGCCTCTTCCTCCCCAAGCTCTCTCCCTGTTCCCTGATTTCAAATCACCCCTTCTCCATTTTGACTCCTAGTCTCTAGAGGAGATTCCTAATCCAAACTACCCTTTGTCTGATACCCTGCATCTTACAACATAGTTTCATAGAATGTACACTATTTCATCTGATTCTCACATCCACCTGGTCATTATTCCCCTTTGACACATGAGGAAGTCAAGTGCTGAGGATTTCC
Source organism: Bradypus variegatus (assembly GCA_004027775.1). Taxonomy (NCBI): domain Eukaryota; kingdom Metazoa; phylum Chordata; class Mammalia; order Pilosa; family Bradypodidae; genus Bradypus; species Bradypus variegatus. The sequence continues at coordinate 2,054 of PVKY010014409.1, read as the reverse complement.
ATGTCCAATGCCCTGTCTGGGTCATGGCAGAACCGCGTCTTCTGATGCAGGTCCACATCTCAGCCCCACACTTCCCCATGGGAGCCCGGAGCCCAGGCGCAGTTGACCAGGACGTGGGAAGTGATACTGTTGGCCCAACACTTTTATTAGCATAGGTTAAGGTGGGCTTCAGAGCATGGTGAGCCGGTGAAGATTTTTGTTTTCCCCACTTTGCAATGTTGATGTACAAGTGGGAAATTGGGGCGAGAAACAGTATAAAATACACTGCATTACCTTCTCACGCCATGGATGCCTTGGAAGGCTGAGGTCATCAGTGGACAAGTGAGGGGGGATGGGCTTGGATGAGCAGGAAAACTCTGGCCTCTCTCCTCTGTTTGGGGAACATCCCACTGAAGAAGACAGAGGACAGGACCATGACAGCCAAGGGAAGGAAGAGGGTGGTCCCAGGGTTCTGAAGGAGCTGGGAGGGAGGTGGGATTGGGAAGCCTGTGGAAGAACAGAGCAGGGAGCATGGGAAGGAGGGAGAATGATGGGAAGCCATGTGAGTCAGGGGGAAGTGGAGGACACTAAATGACTAAAATGGGCATGGCAGGGAGATGTGACGTTAACAGATTTCCTTGTCCTGAAATCCCCTGGAACAGGGGGCAAGAGGCTGCATCCTACAGAGCTGAGAGCTTGCTGTGATGAGATCCTTTTATTACCCAACAGGCTACAAATAGCTCTTTGGACCAGACAGAACAAAAGAAGGTAAGGGGACAAAGAGAATTACTGAATGAGACAGAGCAAGACCATGTGTTGAGCTGGAGAGAGGCAGAAGGAGATGAGAAGTGGCAGGTGAGCGGGGACTCCACTGGGGCACAGAGAGCTGTAATCAGTGCAGCTGAGCAGCAGCATTGGAAGGCAGCTGGGGTCAACTCCACACAAGGATACATGGGCAGAGGTGGTTCTCCTGGGCCTGGCAGAAGAGGAGGGTCAGATAGAGGCCTCAACCGCCAAGATGCATGTCATCGATCTGTGAATAATTTGGAAATAATAATAGCAAGCTAAGCCCTTGCAAATGCCATCTGATTTATTCTTTGTAAGAACAAGTCATAAAGCTGAGGCTGCAGTGTTTAGGAATTTGCTTGTGCTCATGCTCATGCCACTGGTAAGTGAGGTACCGAGTTTGGGACCAAGTCCTCCCTGTCGGCCTCTTCTGCTTGCTCCCACAGCTCGAGGGCAGGTCTTTGGGTAAAAGGCCAGCGGGCAAGGTGGACAGGGAGAGGCCTGAATCTCTGCCTGCTACTCCCAGGGATCAGGGGCTGGACCACAGGGTGGGAGGAGACGTGGTCTGGGGAATGAGCAAGGGAAAATAGCCTTTGCCTAACACTTGCTCAGAACCCAGTAGGCCTGGGCAGGCAGGCATGCCATGCAGGAGTAGCTCCGAGCATCACTTCCTTCGGGTCTACTGATAGAAACAGGAGGTGCATTGGTTTTCCTCTTCAGCTCGGAACCCCATCTTCAGTGAAGGGGCTTTTTCCATAACTGAGGCACCACTTCAGTCTAAGGACAGCTGCCTCCTGCCTAAGGCAGAAGGTCCTACAGGTCCCACAGCCACAGGAGGGGTGGTGATAAATAATGCCCAAATCCTTATAGCAAGTAAGTGGCAGAGCTCATCTTCAAACTGGGGTTGGTCTGACTGCTTTGATGATGCTTGTCCACTACACAGTGCCCCTGAACTTGTCTCACTGGGGTCACTCCTAAAAACTGGTCCCCAACTGGGTTGATGACCTTCCCAAGGACCAAGTGCAAAGAAGAGAGCCAGGCAACGCAGACATGGGGTGGAGCACCTGTCATGCAGTGTGTTGTGAAGCTAATGACGGCCCAGCCACTGTCCAGCCTCACTGCAAAGCCCCTGGATTCCCTTGGCCCAGAGCCAACACCCAGGACCATGTTTTGAAAACAAGCTTATGGAAGAAGCCATTCAATAGGAACTGGCCATGTTTTCTTCTAATTATTTCCAAATTCAGAGACATGTGGGTTTTCAGCCAGGGGTCCCTGTCATAGGTTTGGAT
>PVKY010014408.1:0-10579 GCA_004027775.1 Bradypus variegatus | reverse complement strand
CCTAGAAGGAGGATTTAGAGAACAAACCCAGACCCATTTGTATCTCAGGGTAAAACTCGGGACAACTTTCAACTGCTATTTCTTGAGTCTATGTTCCTATCTGAAGATTTTCTGCCTGTGTCATCAACCTGGAGAGAATAACAGCAAAAAAAAAAAAAAAAAAAAACTTTTAAAAATAAAAAATAATGTGCACTTATTTCAGTGAGGGCAAGGAAGGAGGGCTAATAGAAAAGCTATATCTTACTTTGAAGGAGTCTTTGGAAACAAGGGAGACAAGCAGGCCAAACCCCAAGGTTTATAGGATAAAAGAAAGAAACAGGTGGGCAGCTGTTGAGACTAGACAGGCGGCCAAGGGAGTAAAGGAGGGCCTGTGTTCTCTGACTCTTTAGGTAACCGCCGGGTGACACCACCAGGCCTGGTAGGAACTGCAGGTAAAGCTTAGCACTAGAAAGGAAGAGGTCATACATTACACCAGTGACCACAGGCCCAGAGGAGCCCAGAGCATGGTCCAAACCCAGGCTTTCCTGTGTGCATTGAGTCATATTTTCATCCACACAGCCAGCGTCTGACAAGTCGGCATCCTCTCTCTGTCTCCATCCTCCGAGGGAGACGTGAATGACGAGGGAAGGATCTCTGGTTCTCTTTAAGACTAAAAGGAGATCAGAACTGGGGCCTGTAAAAAGGGGCAGATAGCTACAACCTGGATGGCCCTTAAAAACATTATGCTAAGTGAAATAAATCAGCCACAAAAGGACAAATATTGTATGATATACACTTGTATAAAATATCTAGAATAAGCAAATTTATATAGACAGAAGTAGATTACAGGTGAGATGGGGAAGGAGGAAATGGGGAATTATTGTTTAATATGTACAGAGTTTCTGTTTTGGTTTTTGTTCATTTTTTTGTTTTCTATTTCTATTTTTTTTATTATAGTAGTTGTAGGTTATAGAAAAATCATGCGAAAGTACCGAGTTGCCATATAACCGCCCCCCACCCCACCCCAGACACACACACACAATTTTCCCTATTATTAACATTTTGTGTTAGTGTGGTCCCTTTGTTATCTTTTGATGAAATGTTATTATAATTACCATCCATAGTTTACATTAGGCTTCATGCTTTGTGTTGCACAGCTCTATCCTGGTAACATATATAAACTAAAATTAATCATTTTAGCTACTTTCACATATACAATTCAGTGCAGTTTCTGTTTTAGGCTGATGAAAAAGTTTTAGTAATTGATGGTGGAGATGGTAGCACAACCTTGTAAATGTAATTTATGCCACTGAATTGTACATTTAAAATGGCAAATTTTGTGTTACATATATGTTATCACAATAAAAAAAATTTTTTTAAGTGAGGAGACGGCCTGGGAGCCTGGGGGCTGGGCTGGCCCTAGGAAGCTACCCAGGCAGGAGGGACTGGGGGAGAGGAGCCCACAGAGGACGCATCACCCACTGGACACTCTGCCAAGCAAGGGGAGACACTGCCCCTGGCACTCAGAGCCTACCCCAGCGACGTCCGTTGGTGCTCAGCAAACTCTGCGCTTGATTGGCACACCGCTCCCCACCCTCTGGTGCTTCATCAGGAGAGATTTCAGCACCCAAATGAGACGGTTCAGAGCCATGAGCCTGCTGCATGTGGACACCTGCCTCGAGAAACCCGAGGGTACCCAGGAGCTGAAGAAGAGGTGGGGAGAGAAGGCGCCCCACCGATGGTCAATAGAACAAGGTCAAGGAGTTTGCGCTGAGTGGTTAGAGGCCCCCCAGTTATATCTGCTGTACTCAGTGGGAGCCAGCCTGGGATTTCATGATCTTCAGACTGAAGCAACAGGACAAACTTCTCTTTTGCTAATACCGATCACCTCTCAGTTTGGCTGCAGTAGCAATTATTAAAAGGCCTCCACCTGATGAGGAGGACCCTAAACAAAGGGGAGGAGAGAAATCAGAAAAATCTGTCCTGCTGCATTTAAACCATGTGTTTTAGTTTCCTAGGATGCTTTAAGTAAGCACCAAGAAATAGGTCGACTTAAACAATGGGAATTTATTACCTAATGGTTTTGAGACTTAAAAAAAGAGTCCAAATCAAGGCATCATCAAGGCAATGCTTTCTCCCCAAAGACTGTGGCATTCTGGGGCTGGCTGCCAGCAATCCTTGGTCCTTAGTTTGTCACCTGGTCAGGCACATGTGGTGTTTTCCAGCCTCTCCCTTCTCTTCTGGGTTCCATTGATTTCAGCTTCTGGCTGCCCTGTCTGTGGCTTTCTCTCTCACGTCTGAATTCATTCCTTTATAAAGGACTCCAGTAACAGAATTAAAACCCATCCTGATTGAGGAGGGCCACACCTTAACTGAAGTAGCCTCATCAAAAGATCCTACTTATAATGGGTTCACAGCCACAGGAATGGATTAAATTTAAGTACATATTTTTCTGGGGTATATACAGTTCCAAACCACCACACCATGCACTGAAATCAGCCTTTTTACTTTCTGTTATCTAGCAAATGTCAAAAATATTTTACCAAAAAATAGCAATTATACCAAAGTTATATATTCTAATTTCTGCAATGAGGTGTAAATGCAAAGGACCAAATGAAATAAAATATAAAATATGTTGTGTCTTCTTTAGCATTTGTAGTGATGGTTTTTTGTAAAAGACACCACTCAATTAAAGTGTATTTGTATAGAGGATTTTAAGTGGTTTCTCATTTCCACAATGCCTACAGAGAATTAGAAACATAGAAAAACATTGCCTACTTCTCTCTGCTTACGAAGTCTTGCTTAGGACTGATTTCCTCATCAAATATTGAAAGAATCAGAAGAATTGGAGATTTCAATGGGAGAGTTGGATAAGCTTACCCAGAAGCCAAACAAAGATGGATCTATAAGTCCTAGGGTGCAAATGCTGAGACTCATGCACAGGCAAAGCAAAACAACAATCTTCAAATATCGAGTGTTTATTCTGGACAAAGCAAAAAGCAACTCCTGGGCAGTGATTGCCCTCTTGGGGAAAAAGGAGAAAAGTTCTGCATTGACTCTAACCAGTAACATGTTTCCTTAAGAATAAATATATATTTTTACATAAGTTTCCATATTAATAGTGTGATTCAAATAGACAAATTAAAATGAAAATTTCTACAAGTTCTATAGGAAATACTTTTGGAGGCTGACTGTATTTTACCCACAGCCAAAAAAAAAATTCTACCACCAATTACCCTGCCAGAAAAATTGAAGCAAATTATTAAGAATATATATATATTTCTATATATATATTTCTATATATATATTTCTATATATATATTTCTATATAAGAATGTAAGATATTAGGCTAAGCTGAAAGCAAACTGAACCCTGTTGTAACAGGAGACAATTTAACACAAAACTCAAGGGTTTGGAAGTCAGAAAAGCCTGCCTGTGGACCCTAGTTAGATGTTCGACCTTGGGTAAAGTTCTCTTTTTGCCCTAGTTTCTTCATCTGTAAAGGGGGTTGTTATGGGTTGAATTGTATCTCCTAAAAATACACGTTGAAGTCCTAATGCCCAGTATCTGTGAATATGACCTTCTTTGGAAATAAGGTCTTTGCATATATGATCAAGTTAAGATGAGGTCATGCTGGAGTAGGGTGGGCCCTAATTCAATATGTCTGGCATTCTTACAAGAAGAGAAGAGAGACACAGATGGAGACACACAGGGGAGAAGATCATGTTAAGACAGGGAGGAAGAAATTGGAATTCGGCAGCTACAAGCTGAGGAACGCCCAGGATTGTCAGCTACCACCAGAAGCTAGGAAGAAGCAAGGAAGGATTCTTTCTTCCCTCAAGCTTTCAGAGGGAGCATGGCCCTACTGACACCTTGATTTGGGACTTCTAACCTCCAGAACTGTGAGGAATAAACTTCTGTTGTTTGAAGCCACCAAGTTGGTGGTATTTTGTTACAGCAGCTCTAGGACCTAATACAGGATTAATGATAGTATCTAGCTCATAGAATTGCCATCAGTAATAAGAAAGGTACTTGGACCTATCACTTAAAGATCCTCAGTGAGATACCCAGACTGACACATGCATTTAATTCATTTCCCTTCTAAAAGAAATAAAATAGATAAAAACTCATGAGGACAAGGAACATGAGAGAAGAGAATAATGCACAAGAAATGTCAATATATTTTAGGGAGAGAGAAGCACACATGATAAGTGACTCAGCAGAATTTATTCAGAAAGGGATAATAATGAGAAGAAAACTGAGTTGCTCCCACATTAAGAATTAGGGGCTGAGACCCCAGGGGCCTAGGAAGGCATGGGTAAGGCACGAGATGAAAACAGGGAGATTGGGTGAAAGGCTGAGGTGGAGTAAGTGGTACCCCAGATTCCCTCCTGACCCCAACTTTTACCCTTCTCCAGGGGTTACTTTAAGCTATGATCCCTGGAGTAATTAAGGCAGAGAGGTACAAGAAGTATGGGATCAGGCTATAGGATCAAAAATGGGGATTACAAGAAAGTCTGCAAGCCGAATGGCAAGACCCAGGCTCATGCTGAGCCCTGCTCCCAGATGCCAACAGCCAGGCATATACTTTCAGCATCTCCGCTCCAGTCCCAACCCCTCCCTGGCAGAAGACTGAAGGACTCAGTTTTGGAGAAACTGAACAGCCTTAAAGAAAAATCTTATATTTGGGAGCCCCCCCCCAAAAAAAAGTCCACCTAGCCACATTCAGTCACTCTGCAGTGAAACCAACCCATTGTCAAACCCTGTGCACACACTCAGAAGTTCCTACCAGCTTTTTAGTAGCTCACCTTTAAATACAAATGGAGAGCCAAGGATCACCAGAAATTTGAGGTAAATCTCCAGCATGAGTAACAGAGAACTAAACAAACAGATGGAAGAAAAGGAATTAGAAGGAGAGATACAAACCAGGAACCAAAGAATTTTGGTTTTAATCCTCAGAAAGAAAAAAGATATTGTAGCCATGGAACAATATCTGAACAATAGCTAAAATTTTTAAAGAGAAACAATTATATAACATAATAAATATCCTATAATTGATAGATATTGTTATGATCATTTTTACTATTATGTGCTACCCAACATGACTCTCCCACATAAAGACATCTTTCCTCGAGTCCATACCACAAAGACTCCCTGAATTCTTTTTTAACAATTATTTAATACCTTTATTAACAGTGCTTGCAGTTTGTTGACTTTTTTTGAAAAAAATCAAGTTGCAAATTTTTATTACAAATTAAAAATGAGGTTCAGCACCAGCCTAGCACGTTTTCGGCTGTGTGCCCTTTCTTGCAAGATCGTAAATAAATTCTTTTCTCCTCCAAAAAAAAAACAAAAAAACAAAAATGAGGTTCTTAAAAATATCAACTTGACCATATATGAAACCATTTAAAAACCTTTAAAAGGTGTATTGAATAAAAACAGTCTTTCTAAAAAACATGTTTGTCATTACCAAAAAGAGATGTTTTAGGTAAAAATAATAAAAACCCCATGCTGCATAGATAATGCAGGTAGTTCTAGTTATCCCATCAACCTGCAAAAAGCAAACACTTAAGATCTTCAGTGCCAATCTTTTGTTCATTCCTTATTGCTGGAATTTCATATTCACTTCTTGATGGATGACCAACCAGGATGATGGTAGATGACAAGCCGGCATTTACTCAGCCCCGCCCTGCTCAGCCTCCGGAGGGGATGAATTCTCAGCTGGTGGATCAGCTGCTTTTGTCTCTTTGCCACCTTGAGGTTTAGGGTTCTCCAGGCATCTGTGTTGGTAATTTGAAGTTACCATGGTAAGGACGTTGAGGTGGCTGCTGACCTTGGGTCTCATCTCCTTGATTTTCCTTATCATCTTCATTGTGTCTTCTCTAGACTGTCCTTGGGGAGGAGGGCCCCTGTAGAATCGTGTCCTGTAACTTTGTTCTCCTGTGCCCTGGCTGTCAGCACCCTCCATTCACTTCTCCTTGCACGGGAGGGTTGGAATCCTGTGGTCCACGCCCATAGGGCTCCCGCATGTAATAAACTGGGGAATTGTGGCCTGTGCCCACGGTAGGGCCTGAGTTGTAGGGCCTGACCTTCAGAAGCACTCTCTGATCGTTTTTTTTTTTCCCCAGTCTCACTGTTCTGGTAAGTTTGCTGGACCCTAGGTCGTGGATAACGTCTATATTGGTTACAGTCGGCTGCGTATTTACCGCCTTGCACCGGAACTCCACGAGGGCCTGTGACGTTTGCTGCCTCCGCCCCCTTTTCTTCTTCAACATCAAACCGCACAGTCTCTCCATCTCCTACTGCGAAGGTGCTTCCTGGGTTATTCTTTATGGCAGTGTGGTGCACAAATACATCTTCCTTGGTGTCCTTCCTGTTGATGAAACCATATCCATTTCTTACGCTGAACCATTTTACTGTTCCTAAAACCCTGTTGCCATGACCTTCTTGTCGCCGCCAATAGGCGCCCCGCTGCAGGTGAGGTGGGGCTTGGTGTCCGCGGTGCAGAGGGCCGGAGGCGGTGGCGCTGCTGGGTGATGGTGAGTGGGGTCGGCTGAGACAGCCGCAGCTCCGGCTCCTCCCAGGGTGTGATGGTAACTAGGCCGGCGGCAGGGGTGGAGCTGCTCAGGGCTCTCTGAGATCCGCTGTCTGCTCCTGCTACTGATGGAACTCTTCTTTCACTCTTTATCCTCAAACAGCAAGCCCACTTCTAGTCCTTTTCTTTGCTGTTCCGTCTGCCTGGACCACTTCGAGTCTGACTCCATTTCATTAGCACATCTCTAGCGAGAGACGCCCTTAACAACTCTAGCTGAACAGAACCTCCTCTTACAATCACGCTTTACCTTTATGTTGCTTCATTTTGCCCACAGCAGTTATCACTATATGAAACTACAGCCAATTCTCACTATTTGCAGACTGCATATTTGTGAATTCACCACTCACTAATATTTATCTGTAACCCCAAAATCAACACTCATGGTGCTTTTGCAGTCATTTGTGGACATGCACACAGCAGGGAAAAATGAGTCACCCAACATACATGTTCCCAGCTGAACAAGACAACAGACTTCTTGTTTCAGTTCTCAAACAAACAAGTGTTCTGCTCACGGTAGATTTAGTGCCATGTTTTTAACATTTTTGTGCTTTTTGTTGGCAATTTCACTGCCTGAAATATCCCCCAAGCACTGTGCTGAAATGTTGCCTGGTGTTCCTGAGTGCAGGAAGGCTGTGGTGTGCCTTATGGAGAAAACACATGTGTTAAGTAAGCTTTGCTCAGGTATGAGATACAGTGCTGTTGGCCATGAATTCAATGTTAATGAATCAATGATATACATGACACAAGGTGTCCTGAAACAAAACCACACAGAAAACAAGGTTATATATTGATTGGTTGACAAAAATGTTGTAACCAGAGGCTCACAGAACCTGACATTCCCCTAGGGGCAATGGTTCAGTATTCTCCAATTCAATGTTCACGGTGACTTTATAGAACATAACTAACACAAATAATGAGAATTGACCAGATGTGATTACTTTGTTGCTTTGTGTCTCTTCCAGCTCCAGGAAAGGCAAAGGGCAGGACCCAGCACTTAACACAATGCTTTGTACATAGCAGGTTCTCAATAAATATTCATTGACTGAAAAAAAAAATTGATTACATTGGGGGAAAGGTGTGACTGCAAAGATATTCAACAGAACATAGAACTCATCCCTATCTCTTTGATCAAAAGAGCCACGGACAGTGAAGATTCAACTTAGGTTGCTGCTTAAAATATAAATCATAATTTATTTTTCATTTAATCTCCTGAGTTCTGGTGGAATAAAATATAAACACTATCCTTATTTACTATTAAATATAAATGTGAAACTGGTAATGGGATATGGGAAAATTGGTAATGGTAAAAATGAATGGAAATGCTGGGAGGCAAATATATTTATAAAATTTGAAAATTGTCTTCTAAATTTAAAGGAAAACTCATTTGAGGAGAGAAGTCCTCTACATGCAGGCCTTTAATTGGGCAGGACTTCAAATTTAAAACCTCCCAGTTTCAGAGTTGTTCAGAGGGATGGGCTCATCAGGATAGCCCTTCTTTAGCAGCCTGGGGGTTGATACCCTTCTGTAGTTTTTCTTTATACCAGGCACAGCCATAAACAAACAAAAAACAACCCAATTCAGGTGTTTTGTTTTTTAATAGTTCCAAATTCTTCAGCTAAATCTCTTATTCAAGTTGATGTTCACACATAATAATCCACTGCAGAATCTTTGCACTTGGAGGACATCAAGTGCATCATTTTACAGAAGAGAAACTGAGGCAGAAGGAACAAGTTGTCTAAGTTTACAGAGACCAACATCGGCCATTTGGGTTCTTATGACTCCCAGGCCCACTGCTCTGCCACTGACTGGTAGGAGTTAGCTGTCCTTGGAATCCCAGACCACCTGGAATGGGCGTATAATGAGAGATGAAAGGGAGGCAACAGGAAAACGAGAAAAGATAAGAAGCCTGGAAGAACCACAGATTCAAACCTCAGGCTCTGCCCAACCAAGAGTAGATAATACAGCACACCCATGACATCCTTAGCAGACAAATTCTACAACCCTTTGGATCCCTAAATGTAGAAATGTTTGTACAGTTTCTGGATTTCTCCTGAACCATGTTTCTGCAGAGGGATGCCTTGCACATATCATTCCCTATTAGCCACCCTCTTATTTTTCATGGAATAAAATGCTCTTTCATTTCATGGTGATTTTTTAAAAAAAAATTTTATCACTTCATAAGAGTTCCTGAATACATGCAACGGCAATATACAGAGAAAATCAGTGTGCACAGAAACTGCCCCCTCCCTATGTCTCCAAAGCATCCATTCTTCCCCCAGTGTCCCTGCCTCAGTAAATAGCACCACCAACCCAGTGCCCAAGCCAGAAACCAAGGAGTCATGCTTTACTACTTCCTCATCTTCACCCACCAAGATGAAATCACCAAGTCCTGTCTACCTCCTAAATTCCTCTCAAATCCAGTCTCTTCTCTCCTTTTCCAACCCCAACTATAAAATATTATCATTTCTTGCCTGGACTACTCCAATGACTTAACCAAGTGTCCCCACTTTGATTTTGCCCCCTTCAATCAATTATCCACACATAGCCAAAGGGATCTTCTCAAAACATGAGTTGACTCATGTCCATCCTACTTAAAACCCTTCAGTATATGCTCGTTGCATAAAACCCAGGCAACAGCATGGTTGGTCAGGCAAGTTATTTGTTGAGCACTCCAATGACTGATGAACCAACAGTTGTTACCTTCAAGAAACTAGCATTGTCATGTGAAAGACAGACAATCAATTTATAAAGAAATAAGATTATTTCAGTTACTGATGAGTGATACGAAGAATGAAATAGGCTAAAGTAGCAGAGAATGACTGGGATGGAACATGTGAGGGAAAAGGCCCGTTTGAAGAGTTGAGAACTGAGTTGAGGTTTGAATGAGGAGGAGGAGTCAAGTGTGGGAAAACTTAGGGAAGAACTGCAAAGGCCCTGACATCAGAACCAACATGACACATTTGGGGAACAGAAGAAAGCTAAAGCCTAACGAGAAAGGTTAGGGAGAGAAGGTCCAAGACATGATGGTGGCTTGGGCCATGCATGGTTGTAGCAGTGGAGACACTGAAAGGAATGTATTTTGGAAATGGAGCCAATGAGAATGGCTGAAGGAGTTGATGTGAAGGTAAGAGAGAAAGAGAGGAATCAAAGATAAATCCTAGGTGTGTGGATGGCGGTGCCCCTTACTGAGATGGGCTATGCATGAGGGAGGCATATTTGGGGAGAAAACCAACAAGTCTATCTAGGCCACTTAAATGTGAGGTGTTTGTTAGCCATTGAGTAATCTGCTGAATTTATTTTCCCATTCTCATCCTTTGCACCTCTCCCTCCCTCACTACATTCAGCCACTCTGACCTTCTTTCCATTCCTCAAACATGCAAAGCTCTTTCTGGCCTCTGAGCACTCACACATCCTGTTCCCTCTACCAGAACTCCACATCTTGCATGATTTTTCCTTTTTATCCTTCAGGCCTCGGTTTATACATCCTGTCTTTAGAAAGGCCTGTTCTGACTATCCCATCTATTAGGACCCCTCCCCTTATTCTCTAACCCAGAACTCTGTTTCTTTCAAGGGGCTTGTAATAATTTGTGATCAACCATCAGTTTACTTTTATCATTTGACTCTCCTATGTAGGTGCAAGGTACGCAGTCGGTGCTCAATGAAAATGTGTTTAAATAAATGGAGGGAAGAACAAAAAATAGGATTTGGATTGGCAAAAATGGGCATTCTAGGAAGGAGCAATGTAGGCACACAAGTGGGCCCATGAGTGTGTGGGAGAAGGCCAGGGAACCAGCCTGACTTCTGAGACTGCTTACAATGCCCCTCTCCCAGCCCAGCTCTGTTCCAGTCAATTCAGCTTCAAGCTCCCGAACTCTTCCCCTCTAGACACAGCACGTTGGTCACCTGCAAGATGCTCAAGATTAAAGAAGGCACAAGGCTTGGTTTTCCAGGCCCCTGGCTTCCCAGTGTACCCCCTTCACCAAACTTTTCTGAAGGCCAAAAGGG
>PVKY010014407.1:0-10585 GCA_004027775.1 Bradypus variegatus | reverse complement strand
TTCAATGAACTCCTCAGAAAATGAACTGGCAACTTCGACGAACTCCTCAGGAAATGCTTCGCTGGTCAGCCAAAGAAGTGAAGGTCCTCTTTCTTTCTCCCTTAAAAATCTTCAAGTGATTGGATTGAATCCAGCCGACTGCATTCTCTCATTGTGGAAGACACGCCCCTCATGACGTCATCAGTCACAGCTGCAGCCAATTGACTGATGATTTAATAAACCAGCCTGTTGGTTTATTAATCAGCCACAAACGTCCTTGCGGTAATGGTTAGGCCAGTGCTTGCTTGACCAGACAGCTGGGTACCATCACCTGGCCAAGGTGACACATGAACCAACCATCACACCCTCTATATCTGTGTGTGTCTCTATCTGGTTCTCTCTCTCTTGGAATTTCATTTAACTCGGGCAATGTGAGTGGGTAGGACAGCTCAGGGCAAAGTGGCCCATGTCCAGCATCCTGGCAGGCAGGGACAGCAGGAGGTGGTGACCAAAGGGGCGGGAGGTGAGGTGGGGGGTCAGGCGCCTGCCCCTGCTCTCAGTTGCCCGGGGCCTGTGCCCTCCCCAGTGCTCAGAGCTCCTTAAGGTGTGTTGAGGAGCTGAACCAAAACAACAGCTCTGAGCCGCTGGGAGGAGAGACCAACTTGCTCAGCTCCAGATCCTCCAAAAGTATCTGATGGACAGAACTGGGTGTGAAGAACACTGAGAACAGTCCCGAGCCCTTGCCCTGCTTGCTCGGGGGCTCTGGCCCGCCCCTCCAGCCCCACGTCCTCCTGCCCTTCCCTCTGCATCTGCCACATGGGTCTTCTTGCAACAACTCCAGGCTCAGGCCCACCTCAGAGCCTTGGCACGCACTGGTCCTGCCACCTGCAAAGCTTCTGCCCCCAGGCTCCATGCTATTCCCTCCCTTCCCTCACTCAGGTCTCTGCTCGAACATCACCTTCACCCTCCACAAGGGGTAATGTCCCCCAAGCCACTCTTCCTGCCATACCCAACTCTCTTCCCACAGCACTTATCACCAGCTACCATGACTCATGAGAACTGTCTGCAAGTTCCACGGAGAAGGAGACTTCTGCTTTTCCACCACTGTCTCCCAGGCTAGCACTGTTCTTGACAAATATTTATTAAATGACTGTAGACTGCACAGATAGAAGGTATCTTATGATTTTTCTTTACTAGAAGAATGGAAATATGAAGACAGGAGTGACCCCAGCCCCATCTGACCCCATCCATCCCGGGCAATCAGCCATGGGATCCACCATCATCTGGAAGGGGCCTGATGCCCCCCAGGGATCCTCTGGCCCCATTGCCCCCACCCTGGCCCCAGTCGCCCCCAGGAGGGACCTCCAAGTATCCACACAGAAGCCACAGTCTCAAGGTTGTGCATAACCAGGAGGGAAATAGAAGGCTCCCGTGAACTGAGTCCCAGGGGGCGCCGGGGGACCCTATCTCCCAGTGACTAACAGTGGGGACACCCCAGGGTTAACGGTTCAGGACCTCAACATCAGGACAATCACTGCAATTCAAGAAATCATCTGAAATCCTGTGGGGACCCGGGGAAGCCAGGTGCCGGGTGATAACAGGAACAAAAGCTGACACAGGAAAACAGTCCCACCACCAAGACACTGGGCCCGTCGGGGGGCCAGATGACAGCATATGTCCCCCAAAAGCTGAGCTGGCTGAGCTGCTAAAACCAAGTGCATCGTGTCTCTGCAACTCTTGGGGGGAAACAACCATCGTGATCCAAGGGTTTTTTTTTTTTATAAGCTGGAATAATGAATGATAAATTATTCAATGGTCCTGGATGCTATTTTCTGACAAATGTGAGCCTGAACTCTGCAATCCAAGTGCCACACCCAGGAGGCTGGGCCCCAAGTGCCACAGCTCCAACACAGCCGCCACCGGAAAATGGACTTGGCTGCTCTGGAACGGGTGAGGAAGTTCCCAGTTCAGCCTTCGAGGGTCTCCATCAGGGACGGGGCAGATACCGAACACGTCAGCCCCAGTGACGCAGGGAGGGGCTGCATCCAGCTCCCCACCCCCCACAGAGGCCACCCCCATGGTGGCTGGGGCAGGTCAGATGGCACCAGTCCCCCGAAATCCCCCCAGGATCCCCTTACTCACACAAAGCACTTACTGCAAGTTTATGTACATGAGCTCTGTCCACCTTGGCGACATTGCATGCATTCGTTCATTCATTCATTCATTCAGTAGATAAACGTCCCTCGGCCCTGGGCTAGAGAAAGAAGCCAGCGAGAAGTCACATGTGGTCCTGTCCTCGTGAGGAAGGCTTGTGGCCCCCTCTGCGAACGAGAAAGCCGAGGCCGAGGGAGGCCTGGCAGCAACAGAGCCGGCCCTCATCCCTGCCCAGTCGGCCCCGGCCTGTTCTCCTGTCCACCAGCACATTGGCCTCCAAAGTGAGAGGCCGCCTCAGGGACCACGTCTTCCATCCAACACCGACGACCGGCTGGTTCCCTTTATAGGTCCCGGGCTCCATGGCACAGGGCCTGGCCCCAGGGAGCCTCAGAAACCGCTGGTGGAATGAATAAATGAGGGCACCAAGGGGTGCTTGGTCTGGAAGGAGACGACCCGGGGACCCTGTCTCTGTCCCCACTTCTGAGGGACCGTCACGGGGAGGCGCAGCAGGGAGCCGGCCCAGGTGCCTGGGGTGTGGGGCAGTGATTCCTAAGGGACCAGGACAAACGGCTAAGACACAGAGACATGCTTCTCTTCCACAGAAGAACGGGCACGCTTGGCATCAGGGCTTCCCAGCACTGGAATGAGCAATGGGAGATACTCTGGAGAAAACTAGACAGGATAAAAGGATGGTCCACTTCCCATCCCCATTTCCCAATAAGGCTTTATCATTCTGTTGGATCAATATTCAGCCTTTATGTCGTCTACGTTAATACTGCCAGTCAATCGGGCCAAAAACCATAGCCATCCTGGGCGCGTCTCTTCCAGGCTCACACCCGCACTAATCTGCCGGTAAATCCTGCTGGCTCTGCCTTCACACACACCCCAGATTAAGCCACTGCTGACCACCTGCCCTGCTGTCCCTCAGCCTGCATCAGCCCTGCCCCGGACGTGCCAGCGTCTCCTGGCTGGTCCCGAAGTCTCTGTCCCTCCCTGCCACGGTCAATTCTCAACACAGCCGGAGACACTGTCCTTGAACCTAAGGCAGATCAAGTGGCCCGGCAGCTCTGAACCTCGGAGCTGGAGTAAACCGAAGACCCTGGCGACGCACAGGAGTCCTGCACCGTCTACCCATGACCCACACAGGACTTCTTGTACCCCACACCTCCCTCTGCTCGCTCCCCTCCACCCAGCACCTCAGGGCCTTTGCAGCTGACGTTCCCTCTGCCCAGAATGCTCTCCCTCTAGAGACCCACATGGGCCACACAGTCTTGGCCCAGATGGCCCCTTTTCAGTGAAAGTTTCCCTAACCAAATGCATTTTAAATAAAAATTGCACATTCCCAACTCCTAGTCCTCCCAGTTGCCCTTCTCCACTTCATTTTCCTCCACTGCACTTGCCACTTACTATAGAATAGACTTATTTGCTCTGCTTTTATTTATTGTATGTGTTTTGTTCACTACAGTACCCCCAGTGTCTTGAACAGTGCCAGGCATGGGGCTGGCCCTAACGATAAATGATGACTATGCTGATGTCATTTATACCCAAGCCATGTAATACATACGGTTACTTCTTTTCTGCACAATTTCTTTCTATTTTCCTGGGAGTAATTATCACCTGTAGCTCCTTAGTGTTCTGCGTATTGTGTACTGATCACTAATTCTCAAGCTCTCCCTAAACTGTGCAAATCTGCTCTCAACATGTTCAGATGTATCAGGTATTCAGTCAGTTTCATCTTCTTAACCAATGTCCTGACTGCTCTGACCTAGGCCAGCTGCCCCTACTGTCATCTTGGAATCTTCTTTTTACCACATCATCTCAAGAAGGCCTTTCCTCACTCTCCTGCGTTGGATTCCCTGTTTCCTGGAGCCCACGTATTTTGTTTGTTTGTTTGTTTACTCCCTTGCAAACCATAGCACTATCCACAAACCATAAAACATAAGGCTATTTCCAGTAGCTTTATGAAGGAGTTTGTAGAAGGCATATTTTTTCAGATCCTGCATGTCTGAAAATACCTTACATTCACCCATATATTGATGGATAGTTTTTCAGGTATAAAATTTTAATTTGGGCATCATTTTTCCTCAAATAGCTGCATGCTCTGCTCTGCTGACTTCCGACTTTCGGTGTCACCACTGGGGAGTCTGGTGTCACTTTAATGATTGGGCCTGTGTAGGAAGTCTGTCCTACTGGAGCTTAGAGGACTTCCTTTTGTTCCTTATGACATGCGTTTTAGTGCAAGTATGTTTTCATCAAGGCCCTCAGTAGGCTCCTGAAATCTATAAATCATTATCTTTCAGTAATGTGAAATGTTCTTGAATTATTCCTTGGAAGACTCCTCCTTCTTTTTGGAACTCTTTTTACTCAGATGCTGAGATCCTGGACTGATTCTCTAAACTTCTCACCATTTCTTTCCTGTTTCCCATCTTGTCTTCTTGCTATAATTACAAAGAATATCTCAACTTGAATCTTCCAACCCTTTTACTGCAGTTTGCATTTCTACTACTGAACTTTTAATTTGTAAGATCACTTTTTTTCCTCCGACTGTTCCTTACCTAAAGTATCTTGTTCATGTTTCTCACATGCATTTATCTTCCTATTTTTCTGAAGATAGAAGTGATAGTTTTTAAACTTTTATTCTCCCTAAGAGTCTCGATTCCTCCCAAGTTATGTTCCTCTCTCCTTTGTTATGGCATCTGTTTTCATATCAGAGGATATTTTCTCAAATGCCTGCTAAACATCAGATATCTGCTGTTCGTTTTTAAGGTGGGACACTAAAAAGCCAACCAGAATATCTGTGCACTTGAGTTGGGCTTTTCCATTTGTCACTGTGGCCCCACTGTAGGGTGATCGGTCTGTGTGGTTTCCCAGGGGCCCCCAAATGACCCTATCTTTCAGTCTTCCCTCCACAGTTTTCCAAAGCCCCCAGAGGAGCCTCTCTGAGGTGGCCTGAAGGGGACACACCTGGCTTTCAGGTTTCTGAGAGGTGAACAAGGAGAAAAGCCTTCATGTTCAACCTTCAGCAGGTAAACTTCTACCTGATTCCCGGTTTTGGGTAGACCATCCTCAACTGTGCCTGGTGACCCTCTGTTTTAATCTTTCCAGAGAATAAATCTTCAGTATTTTCTTGGGGTAGATGAGAGCCAGGCCTCCAGCCGTTTGGAGTTGTTGGGAGGGGGCAGCTCACTGTTTTGTAAACAGCCCTCCAAACCTCCTGTGTTTAGTCATCTTCACCCTCACTTCTAGAAGTACCTGACACCACCCATTCCTGAGTGTCTGGCTGCTGGGGGTGAGGGGGAGGCCCTCTTAGGGGTCAGCTTTCTCAGGTCTGCATTGTCAGTTATCACTCGTCAATGCACTTGCCAGCTTCCACCATCTCATGGATGTTGTTTAGCCCCCCGCTCACTGCCACCACCTTTTTTTTTCTTCTTTACCTTGTTGGTTTCTAGATTTTTTTGTGGTACTAAAATAAACCTTTTACTGTTGTTTTGTGGGGTTTAGAAAAGAGTAGAGATAAATTACTATGGACAACCACAGTAAGACTGCAAGTTGTCCATACGTAACAGTCTGTCTTCTGTAACAAGCAGTATTGGCATCACCCAAGTCAGAGTCTAAAGGCAAGATGCTCTCAGGAGGAAGACGTTTATGCTCCAGAAGAAGGCACCACTGTACGCCCACCAGCAAGGGCAAAATCAGAAAGACAGACTGCATCAACCACTGTGAGAATGTGTGACCCAACCCGTGGTCTGTCCTAGAGAACGATCCACATGCACTGGAGAAGAATGTGCACCCTGCTGTTCTCGGGTGCAATGTTCTGTATATGTCTGTTAGTATATGTTGGTTCTAGTTCACTTATCGTATTATTCAAGTTCTCTGCTTCCTTATTGATCTCCTGTCTAGATGCTCTACCTGTTCATGAGAGTGGTGAATTGAAATCTCCAATTATTATTGTAAACATGTATATTTCCCCCTTCAGTTTTGCCTCATGTATTTTGGGGCACCATGGTAAGGTGCATAAAAATTTATGATAGTTGTTTCTTCTTGATGGATTGCTCCTTTTATTCATAGTTTCCTTCTTTGACTCTTGTAACAGCTTTTGATTTAAGGTCTATTTTGTCGGTTATTAGTTTAGCCACTCCAGCTATTTTTTGATTACTGTTTGCATGCACTATCTATTTCCCATCCATTCATTTTCAACCTATTTGTGTCTTTGGGTCTAAGGCAAGTCTCTTGTAAACACCATATACTTGGATCATGTTTTTTTTTTCTTATCCATTCTGCCAATCTGTGTCTTTTGATTGGGAGTTTAATCCATTAACATTCAGCATTATTACTATAAAGGCAGTACTTACTTCAACCATTTTGTCCTTTGGTTTTTATATGTCATATATTTTTTGTCCCCTTTTTCCCTTATTGCAGCCTCCTTTTCTGTATAGTTGATCTTTTGTGATGTATCTGACTGATCCCTTTCTCATTTCTGTTTCTAAAGTCTTTCTTTGCAGTTACTCTGGGGTTTATATTACACAAGCTACTAATTTGAAAAAATACCAACTTTGCTTCATAGCAATGGCACACACATTCTTTGTTCCCATATCCCTCTTTCCCCTCTTTATATTGTTTTTGTCCCATTTTACCACTTTATATTTTGCACATCCATTATCAGAAAATATGTTTTTTTCTTGTTCAAAACAATTCTGATTCTTTTAGGAATTAAAGCGTAGTTCTATATTGAGGATACAGTACTATTGGATTTTGCATTTACCCTTTTAATTACCTTTATTGATGATCTTCATTTCTTCACACTACTCCAAGCCTCTCTCTTCTGATTTCCTTTCAACCTGAAGAACTCCCTTTCGTAATTCTTGTAGGGAAAGAATTCTACAAGAATTCTTGACAAACTCAGTTTCAGTTTATCTGTGAATATTTTAAACTCTCCCTCATTTTAATGAAGGATGGTTTTCCTGGATAAAGAATTTTTGGCTGCACGTTTTTCTCTTTTAGCTCCTTAAATACACAATACCACTGCTTTTTGGGTTTGCTAAAGCTGCTGGAATGCAATATACCAGAATGGGTTGGCTTTTACAATAAGGATTTATTAGCTTACAAATTTACAGTTCTAAGGCTGTGACAATGTCCAAATTAAGGCATCAACAGGATGATACCTGGACTCTGAAGACAGGCTGCTGGCATCTGGGACACCTCTGTCACATTGGAAGGCACATGGCTGGCATCTACTTGTCCCTCTCTCCTGGGTTTTGTTGCTTTCAGCTTTGGGCTTCAATGGCTTCCTCTCTCAGCTTCTCTGGTGTTTCTTCTGTGAGTCTGTCTTAATTTCCTCTCTTTTAAAGGACTACAGTAAGAAGATTAAGACCTTGAATAAGATGTAAGGTGGCTCACAACTCAATTGAAGGTCCCACCCATAATAGGTCTGCAGCCACAGGAATGGATTAAAAAGAACATAGCCTTTACTGAGGGACATAACAGCTCCAAAACACTACAACTGCCTTCACGCCTCTATGGTTTTTGCTGAGAAATCGGGACTTAGTCTTATGGAGGATCCTTTGTATGTAACAAATCACTTTTCTCTTGCTGCTTTCAGAATTCTCTCAATCTTGGCATCTGACATTCTGATTAGTATATGTCTTGGAGTAGATCTATTAGAATTTATTCTGTTCGGAATACACTGTGCTTCTTGGACATGTGTATTTATTTCTTTCACAAGAGTTGGGGAATTTTCAGTCATTATTCCCTCAGATATTCTTTCTGCCCCTTTTCCCTCCTCTTCTCCTTCTGGGACACCCAATGACACATGTTTGTGCACTTCATGCTGTCACTCAAATCCCTGAGACCCTGCTCAATTTTTCCCTATTCCTTTCACTACTGTTCTTCTGACTGTATGGATTTCGATTGTCCTGCCTTCTAGTTCACTGATTCTTTTTCTGCCTGTTCACATCTGCTGTTGTATGTCTCTTGTGTATTTTTTAAATCTTCTATTGTGACTTTCATCCCCATAATTTCTGTTATGTTTCTTTTTATACTTTCAAATTCTTCTTTATGCTCACACATTGTGTTCTTAATATACTTCAGCTCTTTTTGCATATTTTCTTTCATCTCCTTGAATTGATTTAGGAGATTTGTTTGAACTTCAATTGGTTGTTCCAAATTCTGTGTCTCCTCTGAATTTTTAACTTGTTCCCCTGATTGGGCTGTATCTTCTAGTTTTAGTATGCCTTGTAATTTTTTGCTGATGTACAGGAATCTGATATCTTGATGAGTTAACTCTGAAAGTCAGTTTCTCCCCCTTGTCTAGTGTTTTATTGTTGACTGGCTTTGTATTAAGGCTCTTATTTGAGACTTGATTCAACTTATTCTAACCTTTAGATTAGGCTGTGTTTAACTATTCAGATTTTCTCAGCTCTTTTTCATCTGATTCTTGCCCTGGATATGTGGTACAATTTTTAAGATTTCAATTGTGCCAATGTTTCACCTCCAGGAGAAAGCTTCTTTTCCTCTGTCCCTTCTCCAGGAATCTTGATCTATCCTGTTTGTTTCTGTGCAGAATTTTCTCCCCAGCTCCTATGATTTGTTTAAGTCCTCACTCAGTGTCCTGTTTTTCTTACATTTTTCTGATCTGGGACCCATCCTATCTTGCAGCAGTTCAGTTTAAACTAACCCCCTTTTTATCTGTGAAGCTTTTCTGCCTCTGGTTTCTTCTCCACTAGGGTATACTGCCGCAGGGAGCCAGATGAGGTCACTTCAGAAAAGACTGTTTTGCATTTGTTGTCCAGCCCACAGAAACTGGATTGAGTGAGGACACAAGAGTTCTTGCCAGCAGTTCTACCACAGTCTTCCCCCACCTCCCACAGGGGCCCTTTAGGATGCAGCCCTCCTCAGCAGCTCGTGTTCTGCCCTGGGTCTTTGCAAGCATCAGGGTGGAACAAGTGAATAGCTCTCTAGTCTCTGTCCATGGTAGGAGGGACCTGGACTGCTGCCTCTAAGGGGCTCCCAAGCTGTGCGGGACCAAGTGAGGGGCAGGGGAACATACTAGCAGTCCAGGGCGGAAATTTCCTACCTGCTATTTTCTTTTTCTTCAATCCAATTTCTACCATCCTCCTGATATACCAATTCTTGCAACGATAAGAATAAATCTCACAGGCATGATGACCAAAAGAAGCACTGGCTACATGTTTCCATGTAGATGATATTCCAGAATAGCAGGGCAGCTGGCTTTCCTCCAGAGCAGGATCACAAGAACAAGGGTTCCAGGAGACGCAGACAGATGCTGCAGGGCTTCTTACGAAGCAGCGTCACAAGTTCCAGAACATCATTTCCACAGAGTTCTGTTAACTAAATAAAACACCAAGACAAGCAGATTCCAGGAGAGGGGAGTAGGCTCCACCTCATGGGGTGAGGAGCATCACACACAGGGAGGAGGAAGCTGAAGGGACCACCTTGGCAGCTGTCAGCCACACACAGGAACGAAATAGAGCGTCCAGGAGGGGAAGGAGGCTGAGGTTGCTAGTTCACAGTGAATGGGGGTGAGAGGACAGGAAACGAGCCTGGATGGAGGGATGTTCAGTCAGGCCAGGCAGGACCTCGAAGGCCATGGCAATGAGCTGGATTCCATTCTAAGTCTGAAGGGAAGCTGGCCCCTGAGCAGATCACGGAGGGCGAGGATGGATGGGGCTGGAAGACTAGTTAGGGGGCTAATGACTTTGTCCAGGCAATAGAGGCCAATGACAACGGAGATGGAAGAAACTAATGGATTCAGAAGATATTTCAGAGGAAGAACCCACAGAACTTGAGAACATCAGGTCTGGGTTAAATGTATGGATGCTACAGAGATCCCACAGGAGAACTGAACTATACACTGCTGATGGCTAGACCACTTTGTGTTTCTCTGAGCTCAGATGGGACCAACCTGAGGCCACCAGCTCCTTTCAGAAACAAAGAATATAATAGGAACACAGGCTTCACTTAGGACTCTGCCCTGAGAAACCCAAGGTCATGCCATCTAAGAAGAAGAAAGGCAATAAATTATGAAACAAGAAACCCATTAGTTCAAGCTCACATTGCGGCTCCCCTGGCTTAAAACTTTCAACAGTCACTCCCAAAGAGAGAGACCAGGAGAGGGTGGGGAAAGCCAGACCTTTCCTCCCAATTTACAAGCTGGCTCCCCAAAACCGGGACAACCAGGGCAATTAATCAAGCTTCCCAGTCCCGTGCTAGGTCAGGCACTGTGCAAAGCAATTTACAAGCCCCATGTGTGGTGGTTGGCACTGTATGTACCTCAGCAAACCATGTTCTTAGATCTAATCCATTCCTTTGGGTTTGAGCCCGTTGTAAATAGGGCCTTTTGATGAGGCTACTTCAGTTAAGGTGTGGGCCAGCCCAATAAGGATGGGTTTTAAACCTCTTACTGGAGACCTTTATAAAAAGGCATGGAGGGAGA
>PVKY010014406.1:0-10591 GCA_004027775.1 Bradypus variegatus | reverse complement strand
GTCTCACATACTGCTCAGGGTCACCTTATAATTCATAGGCTATTATGTAATGTACGCTTAGTAAACAAGTTTTTATTCCCTCTTACTTTCTCAGGATTTATGTCTATCTTACTTTTTTTTAATCAGAGAAGTTGTAGGTTTATGGAAAAATCATACAGGAAATACAGAGTTCCCATCCACCCCCTACTGTGAACACCTTGCGTTAGCGTCAGACCATTGTTACAAGTGATGAAAAGAATATTACTGTCATTTTATTATTAACTGTAGTCCATAGTTTACTCCAGGGGTCAATGTTTGTGTTGGGTATATATATGTTACCCTTAAAAATATACTGTATTTAAAGTGATTTCCATTCCTTTGAATCCGAATTATACGTTGTCATTCGGTCCTCATCCTCCCAACATCAGCATGCACAGATGTAGTTTATCTGTTTACTGAAAGGGAAGCCAAAAATGCAGTGACTAGCTGAGGCCTTAGCCTTGAGGAAATAGCAGGAATGACGTGCATTAGGGCCGAGCCCCTTTCCGAGATGGCCACTGGGCAATGCACAGTTGGGGACACTTCGTAGATGCAGGTGCCCCCCTCTCCGTGTACTCAGATGAAGAAGTCGCCTTGAGCCTCTCATCAGATGTGAAACCCTTTCTTCTCTTGTCAGCACCCAGCTGTTTAGCTGGCTGAATGCACCCCCATTTAGTTGGAAACCGTTGTTCCTGAGGGAAGAGTAGAGTGCTGTCTTCACACAATGCCCTGCCCTGTGTTTCCCTGCCTGCCTTCTCCTTGTGGTGCCAGCCGTTTCCCCTCAGTGTGCAGCCCTGGCCGAAGGCTTCCTGGGTGCTGGGAGCTGACAGGGCCTGGAGCCTGCTGCAGGGGTGAGAGCCTGCCCTTATAGCTCTGCAAGCTGTAGGTAATCCCACCTCCCTGTCTCATCTCCTCTTCTGGAAAACTGGCATGACCACAGTGTCCTAGTGAGATTAAACCAGTTTCTAAGTGTGAACACCTTAGAACAGTGTCCGACACGGAACAGGATGCATTTACGCCATCATTTTCTTATTTCTATGCCTCAAAATGCAGATTGTTTCCCCACCAGCCTCTCTCTTTCCTGCCCACAGCCCAGTATTGCACTCAGCGAGGGCCACGCAGAAGGGTGGGGCAACCACAGTGTACAGCGCGCACTGCGGAGCCTGTGGGAGGTGTCCGGAAGGGGTCAGAGGAAAGCGGAGACGTGGAGAGCTTGTGGGGATGAGCCCATAAGGGGAAAGGCAACCCCTAAGGAGCAGTGGCAGATCGTGTCTGCTGGGAGGAGAGCTGGGGCCAGGGCAGTGCCAGCCTCTGGTCTGTGCGGTTCAGGGCGTAGCTAGCGGCCATGTGGCTGGGCTGAGGGCAGAGGGGCAGCCTGGGTCAGGACGGGCAGCCCGAGTTCACACCAGGGCGCTGGATTCCTCCAAAGGAGAAATGAGGCCGTTCAGGAAGTCATGCGATCAGATTTGCCTTCTAGAAACATCTCGCAGCTGCCTTGATGCCTGCTTGTGGAGGTCGGGACTTGGGAGCCCACAGGACGGTTTGGAGGCTCTTAGCGTGGCCTCCTTACCCCTCAAAACTAATTGCTTCCAAAGAGGTGAATTGGGAAATAGCCGAGTCCACTGAGTATGAAGTGTGAGTTCGTAGATTCTGAGGGAGAGAGGAAAGCTGTTGTAATCTGCCAAAAGGGGTTATTTTTTTGTTTGTTTGATAAATTCATGGTCCATGGCTAAGGTCTTGTTCTAGTTTGCTAATGCTGCGGGAATGCAAAACACCAGAGATGGATTGGCTTTTGTAAAGGGGGTTTATTTGGTTACACAGTTACAGTCTTAAGGCCATAAAATATTCAGGGTAACACATCAGCAATCGGGTACCTTCACTGGAGCATGGCCAATGGTGTCCGGAAAACCTGTGTTAACTGGGAAGGCACATGGCTGGCATCTGTTCCAAAGTTCTGGATTCAAAATGGCTTTCTCCTAGGACCTTCCTCTCTAGGCTGCAGTTCCTGAAAAATGTCACTCTTAGTTGCACTTGGGATATTTGTCCTCTCTTAGTTTCTCCAGAGCAAGAGTCTGCTTTTAATGGCCACCTTCAAACTGTCTCTCATCTGCAGCTCCTGTGCTTTCTCCAAAGTGTCCCTCTTGGCTGTAGCTCCTCTGCAAAATGTCTCTCACAGCTGCACTGAGTTCCTTCTGTTTGCCAGCTCATTTATATGGCTCCACTGAACAAGGCCCACCCTGAATGGGTGGGGCCATGGCTCCATGGAAATATCTCATCAGAGTTATCACCTACAGTTGGGTGGGGCATATTTCCATGCAAACAACCTAATCCAAACATTCCAACTTAATCCCCACCGATATGTCTGCCACACAAGATTGCATCAAAGAATATGGCTTTTTCTGGGGGACATAATACATTCAAACCAGCACAGTTCTGTTTAAATGAGCTGTCAGAGTAAATAGGGTATCAGTTCTAACATTAATTGCACCTTACTGAATATACAGGTGTAGAATTGTGGGAATAAGTTGATATTTTAATAATATGCCTCAAAAGTTACTGAAATTAGCAGCCAGCATATTCCCTTGGTTAGTGCTTATGATGCTTCGTGAATTATGTTGCTCGATTGAGTGGGATGGGGTTCTTCTACTTCTTTGGTCAGTCAGTCAATATTTAAATGCTAATTGCGTCCCAGCCGTCGTCCCAAAGCTGAGCAAGCAGAGGCGTATCTGGCTTGGTTCATGACCTCCAGGCCCAGCTTTGCAAACTCTGACCTGCCTTTCCCGTCCGGGTATCCCCATTCCCCATATCCCCTTAGGATCAGTAAGATCCACTGGAACAAATAGAAGAGGGAAACAGTTGCTGGCACTTGCAGCCTTGGAGTCTGCATGCATTTCCCCCGGGTCAAGGAGAGCTGTCCAGTGTCCTTACCACCATCAGCCATGCCTTGGGGGGAAGCAAGGAGAAGAGGTCACCATTGACTTGGAGTCACTAGAGCGCTGATTTTGGACGAGGGGTGATTTTGCCCCTGCAAAGGGCATTTGTTCATGTCCAGAGATATTTTCGGTTCTCACATCCAGGGGGCGGGGCTGCTGGTGTCTGGTGGTAGAGAACAGGCATACCCTCTGAACATCCAGCAGTGCACATTACAGTTCCCTCCTCCACCACCCACAACAAAGAATTATCTGGTTCAGAATGCTAATAGTGGCAAAGTTGGGAAGCCCTGCAGGAGACACACAATCTCTGTTGACACAGGCTGCTTTTGAAGATGCAAGCATCTGTCTCTGGGTTGCTTGGTGAGGGTGCCTGGTACTTAGCAGCTGTGATGTTGGTCCCGGGAGGTGACGGGAATAGGCTCGACCACAGCTGGCATCCCACCAGCTCCTGCTAAGTGGTCTTTGGTCCCAAGGGCATTGAAAAGGTTAGGTACTTGACCCTAAGAGTTCTTAGAAATCCTGTGTGTCCAGTCTTTTTTGGGTCGGGTCCAACTACCCAGAGAGGCTAGTCAGAGAAGCTTGAAAGGTGTGATTTTTAGAGATGTGATTTTCTTCTAAAAATCACATTTCCTTTTCCAAATTGAATCCATTGCTCACCAAAACTCATTAAGTTAATTGGTTTTAATCGGAGTACTCTGACCCCTAACTCTTATGTTTCAAAATTCCAAAAGGGATAGCAAAGATTTGACATGGTCTTTCCCCTCAGTTTCCCCCATGCACCCAAATTAAGAGCCCTTTTAAAGTGAAGCCTAAGGTGACAGAAATGTTGACTTTAAAGTTTACAGTGCAATTAACCACTGTCTAAAAAATATAAATTCTGAGGACCTATACTTACCTAGGAATAATTTCTAAAATTTTAGTATTATGTTCGTTGATTTTCCCCCTCCTGTTTGAAGAGATTTAGAATTTTCCTAACTTGCTCAAGCAGGTCAGTCTTTTGGACCTTCCAAACAGGGCAACTAAACTTCATTTGACGTGGTTTCTCAGTGCCTCCTTGTCTGTTCTCAACCGTGGGGGAGAAAAAGAACAGAGCTCTCCCTGCTTGACTGATTCTCAATGATCACATTTTTTTTTTGTTTTTGATATGGGAACAAAAATCAGCGATAACCATCAGGGTTTTAAATGTCATTTTTCATGCATCTGGGCACTAAGAAGGAAAAAGAAGAGTCTGGAAGAATAGGAAATAACATTTAGATGACTTGATGAGCAGTCGAGTTTTTAACATGTGTTTGGTGTGTGTTGGAGCCACCGAAAGAACCCTGAGCTTGAGCTGCTGTTTCGCTAGGACGCCTTCACCAGGAAAGGCTCCCCGCTCCCAGCCACATGAATTTGAGCTTCACTGACCCTTTTGAACAGAAGCCTTTCTTGGTTTTACCTGGTTCAGTGAACAAGGTTACTGTCTGAAAAGGGTGGCTTAGGGTTGCGTGTCTCCTCACCCTTTTGCTTTCCCCTGGGCGAACTCAAGCTGGGCCGGAGATGATTCTCAGCGAGGCTCAACTGTCCTTTCACTGATGATTTGGTCTCTGCCTGCCTGAGGGGCTCGAAGCAAGAAGGGGAGACATGCAGATATGCTGCACTGTATTCAAGAAAGAAGGGCTTTACGATGGAAGACACCAAGCTGGGCTGTAAGTCCTGGGGTGTTTTGAAGCCTTTAATAAGCAAATACAGGAACCAGGAAAACTTTAAACCAGTTTTGACATCTTAACACTTGTAACCAGTGGGGTACAGAGTAGGAAATTTTTGAATAGAATATCAGTTTTAATTTTCTTAGAAAAGAGAGTGTGAATTTTTACCAAAGAAGATGATCTTTGTTACGTTCTACAGATTGTAGAGTTACATGCCTCTGTTAATGTCTAGGAGTCCCATGATGGCTTCTATGGAAATCAAAGGCAAAAACCTCCATTTTCCATGTTCCTCCTTTTTTTCTTTTGGCAAGAAACATAATGAAAACCCTAATAACATCTAAAGTCTCCTTAAAGAAACTGCTGGGTCTAGGCAGTAACAAGCTACACACACAATTATCATGCTGTTGTCCAAAGAAAATTTTAAGTACATAATTTATTGATGATTTATTAGTGCTTTTAATATTTGTATCAGGAGCAGATCAAGATCTTTAAAAAATGATTGCTTTTCTATTTAGAGGGGTAGGTTTGGGGAAAGCTGTTGTTTTTACCTGTTAATAAGAAAGGTCACACTTCTCTTGCCTACCTCTTGGTTTTTTTTAGTTTAGTTTTGCATTTTATCAAAAACATTGGCTGCAGTTTCCACTTGTTTCTTTTCGCACCAGAATGTGTGCATGTCTGTGGCCTGGAAGCAGAGAGTCACAATGGGGCTTGACACAGAAAACCATGGGCAGTGGCTTCTTCTTATGTACGGCATTTCACAGAGATAATTTTACCATTTCGTTTTCTTCTCTAGAAGTTTCTTTATGCAGATGTTTTATCAAGTTTAATTTTTAAGAGTCATAAAGATAACTTTGTTCATTAAATTATGTGCCCTTTTTAAATAGTATATATCTTTTCATTGTCATAGATAACAATATTTGAAAAGTTTAATTATAAAAACATACATGATCTAAGAAAGAAATGTGCATTGTGTTTAGTTGTCTGTGTCCAGTAATGATTAGGAAATGGATTACAGTGTGAATATGTGGTTTGCTGTTGGTATTTCATGATCATAGAACATAGAATCACAGACGCATAAAAGAAATGTCTTTGGAGTTGGATCTGATTTACCTTTTAGCTCCGACATTTACTGGTTGATTTCTGGTTGATAAGTGTGTCAGTATCTTCACTGTACAAGGGGAATACTTGCTAATTTGCAAGGTTCTGTGTTCATTAAAGAGGCATGCAAAATGCCTCACCTTATCCCTGGTTTTCCAGAAATAGCAAGTGTCATCATTACATGTATTGTTCAGTTAACTCACTTTCATATTCTTTTTCTACTTAGTAGTCTGTTTTGTGGAGACATATCTTTCTATGAAGAAAGCATATTTACAGAGAGTATTCAAGTTTTAGGGTAAGAAGTAGTTGATGCATAAGCCCAGGGTTTCATAGTAAATTATTTAAACCCAAAAATATTGCTCAATTCTAATGAAATACATGTTAATCAGTAAGCAAATTAGATAAATATCCAATAGATACATTTATAATTGAGGGAGAAAGTTTTTTTAAAATCCAGATAATTGGTCTAAAAATCCTGGATAATTGGCTTAAAAATACAGCACTTTTATAAGATGCTGGATTTTGGTCTTCTCCAATTTTCATCTTTTAATTTGGTATTGAGCTGACCCTGCAAAAGTAGAAAACTCAGAAGCTTTGTGTGTCTATAAATTGAAGTTTTCAGTGAATAACCGTAACTTTGAGGTAGAGCTGCAGAGCAAGCTGTGCCCACAGGGCCTCCACCCAGCACTCAGCCACGGAGCAGAGCCTGCTCCAGAGGAACCGGATAGTGGCATGGGAGTCACCCACTCAGCAACACCTGCCCTCCATCACGTTGTCTCGCCTTAGCTCTCACCACTACCCGATGCTCCTGTGTTCACTGTGTGCTGTCCCTCACGGGAATGTAAGCTCCATGAGGGCAGGGGACCGAGCCTCTTCCCTTCACTGCTGTGTCACCAGACCTAGACAGGGCACCTAATCAGTGTTTAGAGTGAGTGAATGAATGAATGACTCCATCCCTCGTCTTCAGTAGGGACATTAAGGCAGGGAGTGGGGAGCATTTATCCCTTGATGAAACTCACACAAAATGGCAAAAACAAAGACACTGCTTTATACAAAAAGCAAGAGGCCCACTGCAGGTGAACATGCTATTTATGTCTGTGGCTGAGAAAACCACTCCTAGCTTGTCTCGATTGTTGGAAGAAGAGGAAAAGTCAGCAGGAAACATCATGTTCTGTTGTTGTAGATAATATACGATGTTTAAAGCAGAACAGAAAGCCAAAAAGTCTGCTTTCTCCATTAAAATAGTTAAATTAATTGCTCTAGACAGATGCTTTCCTGACAAAGTGCCAGGTTGGAGGCCCAGGCAGCATCTCTCTCCTTGGAGCCTTGTGCAAGGCCAGCGCGCTGCTTGGTGCCTTCACAGACGTGCCCTTTGTACGCTCAAGGGAGATGGCTTCTCCGGGCACGCTCAGGCCCCTGGGCCGGGGACTTCGTGTTGGCTTACTTTTAAAAGCTAAAAATCGTGTTAATCAAGGCACTCAGCAAAAAGCAGACAGCCCCAATACTTGTGTCCTCTTCTCCTAGGTAAAATGGCAACCATAATTCCTGCCTTAATCAAGTTAAGACGCTCAAGTGAGTGTATACACAAGAGAATGATTTACAACATACAGCGCAAATTATGCGGCATTATTTAACATTTACCGTATTGTATGTAGGATGAGTATCAGCTAAAAACCAATCCAAGTTGTTCCCTTAAATGTAGGAATTTAAAAGCTTTATGACTTTATATATATATTTGTCAGAAGTTTGTTAGTTTAAAAAAACATAACAAAGCAAAAACACCAAAACGGTAAAAAGACTAGTTGGTAGATATTTTAAACATCTGATCTGAAATATATTTTTTTAAGAAAACACTGTAGCACAGTAGTTAAGTAATAGGTTTTCAGAGTCAAATGTGGATTTTAATCACAATGTAGCCACTTATGTTGGGCAAATTACTAAATTATTTGTCCATTTTTGTCCAATGGGAGAGTGTGTCCAATGTAGCCACTTATGTTGGGCAAATTACTAAATTATTTGTCCATTTCTGTCCAATGGGAGAGTGTGACTTAACATGCAGGTTTATTGTGAGGATTAAATGAATGAGATATAGCATCTACTGCAGTGGCTGGAAAATAGTAGATATTCGATAAATGAGAATTGTTTTTGTGGTTAATATTCTTACTCTTTTTAAATATCTTTGGGAATAAATTCATCTTTTAAATGTTACGGAACCAAACTTTTAAAATACATTGTTTGTCACTTTTACTCTGTATAAAATTCTGGTAGTTTTCACCAGAGAAAATGGTCCTCTGATTTTCTATAACTTTTGTTTTTCTGAACCTGATGATATTTAGTTTAGGATGATCTTTGAAACAAGAATCAATATGCATAGTTTTGAAATGCCGTCATTCACTCACTTAAACCTCCTGAGATCTCAAAGAATGTTAAGTCAAATGAAGTTTAACTTACCCCTACATAGCAAAATAATTAGATATATACAAGGAAAGAGCACTGGCTGGGACCTATCAAAGACAGAAGTTCAAAATTCTCTTTCTAGGAAATGTGTATGGCTGGTGAAACTTCTGTGCTGGCCAGCCAGAACTGCTCAAGTTTAAAAATAAAATCTGCTGCATATTCTAGAAATAGAATGAGAGAATGGGGAAAACTTAAAACAAGCAGTAAGGAGGGCATCAGAGTAAGAACACATACTGCCACGTGACCTAAAGCTGCTTAAATTCAGAGACTTAGCATGTACAGTCTAAGATGAAAAGCATATTTTAACAGCCACCAGTCCCCCCCTTACAGAATCAGTCTAGTACATGTTCTCTGAACAGAAACTTTAGTGGTGAATTGTAAGCGTCAATGTATGTCTTAACATTATAATTTATTTTTCTTATCAGAACCTCAAGGTAACATGAATGCATAAATCTCAGTTGAATTATAGGCCAGTATCAAAATGATTAGTCTTTCAAAACCTAGGTTGAGTTTTTAATGTGTGAGAATGCAGGCATGAACAACTAGCATTTGAATTTGTAGCATAAACAGGAACCGTTATCTTTTTCATACCCAAGGAAAATTTTTCACCAATAATTTAAACTCTTATTACTAATTAGAGAGAAAATCCTACAAGTGTGTGAATAAATTCCACTGTGTTTACAGGCATGTGTTTACCCATAGCCCCACTTCAGAATGTCCACACAATCCCTTAAAGCATCAAAATTCTCAATTAGGAGGCACTTTTCTACGGGGCCTGTTTTGTTTAAAAAGATAATGCCATCATCCATTTCTTGATCATAATCTGTAAGGCTGTTTAATGCATTCTTGGTATCTTATTGCAGACAGAATGAAATAACATTGCCTGCGCAGCAAGGGACGTATGATGAAGGACCAAGAAGGTGAAAGTTAATATTGAAGCTTTTGACTTACCTGATTCTAATAGTAACAGTGCAAAGTTTTCATGTTTTTTCTGTAACACAACAATTAGAAAGAAGTGAGTCAGAGATTAACATTTTATTAAGATTTATTGCCTTTAATATTTAGATTTTGTGTTTTACTTTTCTGACAGGCAGACACAATTGAAATATGTAATGTAAGCATTTATGTATGATGTTTTTATAATTGAATTCTATCAGTACTAGTCCATAGTCATGGTGAAGGTGAAAAATAAAACAAGTATGTCATTCAGGAATTGTAGTTGGATTCAAATTTAGAAATAATCCTCAAGAACTAAGCAAAAGCTGTTTACATCCAAGAATTGTATCTCTACATATATGAGCGTTGTCTTAGTTATCAAATATTAGAGCTTGGAGCTTTCTTAAATATTCCTTAAATATTTTCTGAAATATTTAAGCATTTTCTCAAATATTTTAAAAGGTGTATAGCAGGTGTTAGGAATAAGATGGGGTCCCTGTGCTAAAATAGCTCTTAATCATATCAACTTTGGGTAGCGTTTTAAACTTCTCATTTAAATTATGCCATCAGTGACCAATAGCAACTGAGCTGACTGAAATCCTATTACCCGGGAACGTAAAGCTAGGAATGTGTACAATGGAAATGTCTCCTCATTGGATCTAGAGAAGGGTGTGTTCCTCAGGAACTTTTAAATTAATTGTGCTCTAAGTTAGAGCAGTTAATTTTTTAAAAAAAGGATCCTAAACTAGATCTTGGATTTTGCTTTGGGGTGGTGCTGTCATGGCCACAGGGAAGGC
This sequence comes from Bradypus variegatus, assembly GCA_004027775.1. Classification (NCBI taxonomy): domain Eukaryota; kingdom Metazoa; phylum Chordata; class Mammalia; order Pilosa; family Bradypodidae; genus Bradypus; species Bradypus variegatus. Next base: position 667 of record PVKY010014406.1, on the reverse strand, counting down.
AATTCCAGAGCAGACCCCCAGGAGCTTAACTGACCCTGAGGGTGGCAAGGCTGGGGTCCCAACCCAGGGCAATTTAAATCTGTACTTTCTCGGCTTGTATTGAGGGGAGGGGCGTGACAGAGGCCCCGCCTACCTAGAAGAAAGCAGGCAGTCGTTCCAATTGTGGGCAGATGTGACAAGCAGCAGAGTAGATGTGTTTCCTTTTGCGTTCTGTGATGCTAAACTGTTTTTAGGGGCAGAATTACAGAAGTTAACCAACTTCTAGTGACAAAGGTATCTGTTCATTTTTCAATCATGTTTTTGTAAACATGCTTCTTAAAAATTTTGTTTATTTTTAAGTTATCAAGTATAACATAACAATACAGAACATTTGGCCAAAGGGGAAAGAAAAATCACTCACAACCCCATCACCCTAATGTGTTAACAATCCAAGGAAGGAATAAATCATCCTTTACTTCACGATCCCCCATCCACTATTGTTGGATGCTAAAGTTGCTTTTGATTTTTTACACCCCACTAGATACCTGTTGTTGGAGCCTCCAGAGCTTGGGAAGTGCCTCAGGCCTGGAAAGGACCACGAGGCTGCCAGGCACATAAGGAAGATGTAGCCTTGAGAAGCAACAGCTTTGCTTATATTTTTCACGGAGACCATTTCTAGTTTCAAAAC
>PVKY010014405.1:0-10583 GCA_004027775.1 Bradypus variegatus | reverse complement strand
TGACCTGGACAAGGGAAACCAAACCCATGAAGCAGTTGCTGTCTGGTGTGTGCAACTGCAAAGGCTGCTGGACCGGCTGTTCATAGGCCACAGTGTGAATTCACAACTGCATCATGGAGCTGTCCACAGCTGATTGTGCACTGTGGATGATTGCATGGCATGTGAATACATCTCAATAACACTGAATTTAAAAAAAAAAATCTGAAAAAGAGCTCAGAGTTCAATTAGAGATATGAACAAAATGGATTTGTTTGGGACTGAGGTAAATCAGTCTAAAGAGTAAAGGATGATATTCATTGTGTTTTAGAACTTCAACTTTTATGTGAGAACAAAGGAAGAGATATTTGTTTGGTGCAAATCTGTATTTTCTGTAGCGGACTGTATTATTTAACTTGTATGGTCAGTTTATTCAAACACCACAAGTATACGGAACCTTGAATAGGGGTTTGGTTTTTACAGGTTAGTCTGAGGCCCTGATACATCCCAGAGTAATTTGAGCAGAGAATAAAAAGTATTTGCAAATCCCCCTTGAGGGCCTGAGGGAAAATGTGATAATTTTAAACTTTCCTGCCTGGGGAATTCCTGATATTCTTGGAAGTATTGGGGACTACTAGTTTGGTAGGCTGAGCCCTTGATTTTTGGGTTTGCCCTTCTGAAGCTTGTTACTGCAAAGCAGAGGCTAAGCCTACTTATAATTTTGCCTAAGGGTCACCCCCAAAAAACCACTTTTCTTGCTCAGATGTGGCCTCTCTCTCTAAGCCAACTCTGCAGATAAACTCACTGCCCCCAACCTCCCAAATGGGACATGACTCCCAGGTGTGTAAATCTCCCTGGCAACATGGGACATGACTCCCAGGGTTGAGCCTGGCCCTGGCATCATCGGATTAAGAAAGCCTTCTGAACCAGTAGGGGGAAGAAAAATGAAACAAACAGGGATTTTGTGGCTGTTAGATTTCAAATGGAGTTGAGCAGTTGTTCTGGAGGTTATTCTTATGCATTATACAGATACCCCTTTTTAGCTTTTGTGTAATAGAATAGTTAGAAGGAAATACCTGAAACTGTTGAACAGCAACCCTGTATCCTTGATTCTTGAATATGATTATATAACTATATAGTTTACATGATGTGACTATGTGATTCTGAAAACCTTGTGGCTCAAATTCCCTTTACTTGGTATATGGACAGATGAGTAGAAGAATGGAGACAAAAAGTAACTGAATAATAGTGAGGAGGAGGGGGTAAGAAATGTTTTTTTTATGTTCTTTCTTACTTTTATTTTTATTCTTATTTTTGTTTTAGTAGTAATGAAAATGTTCAAAAATTGACTGTGGTGATGAACGGAGAAGTATATGATGATTCAGTGAGCAACTGACTGTACAGTTTGGATGATCATATGGTATTTGAATATATCCCAGTAAAATTACATTAAAAAAAGAAGAGGTAGTCCAAAGTTTCCCGCATATTCCCTTTCAGTCACCTTCCCCCCCCCAAGTAACACTTATTCTAATCTCTTCTCCATGGGTTATCCAGCTATGAAATCCCCCCTTTTATGTGATATTTTCTTATTTTTAAGAAATGGTGCCTTGTGAGCATTTCTTATAAAGTGGAAAGTGGGTGGAGGTCTCCATTCTTGTAACTGCTTCTGCTGAGCAAGGGCAAAGAGGTTCTCATATTAATCTGGAAGATGCTCTGGGTAGAAACTCACAGATACAATACAGGCAACAATAAGACAAACATACAGTAAGCAGAATAAAAACCATGCTAATAAGGGCTATTCTCCATTTCATAGGTGAATTCATTAACCACTCAGAAAATGAGTCTATTTTACTATAATCTATAACATGATCAATATCATCCTGCATTTAATATTGAAGAGATATTGTTATATTCCTCTGTTATATATGCACAGCAATTAATGCTAATGAATGCACAATTTTTTCCTCAGCTGCTTTGTGTGTTAAGCTTACAATACTAGACATGCTGTCCCCCCACAGGAGCAGGGCTGTGTGTTAATCATGTTTTTAGTTTTCAACCACATCACGCTGGCAATTACAGCACTGGGAGGTATGTTCTTTGTACAGTTGTTGTAGTGCAGCATCGTTGATCCTCTGGGAACAGTACGGCGGACTTCAGGGATCCATGGGTCTGTCTCACGCACCCTCTGGCACCAGGCAATAGAGCCCGTCTGGAGGCTGTGCCCACTGAAGAGCCAAAGTGACCGAGTCTTTCCTGGCAGGCAGAGCAAAGGTGGCTGTAGTAAAAGGTGTTTTCAGTAACAGCACATTCCCATCTGCTTCTGGAGCACGCCCATGTGATGTGGTTGACACCTTTATAGTTCTAGGGGCCACAGAAAAGGGTCTCGCCAGTAACTTCGATGGGGAAAGAGCAGGCAGGCACAGTACTGGGAGCCTGTGGGAACATGCAAGCACTTCAATTAAAACTGAGGGCTGTTTTTTCCTTCACATTTTAATAGGGTTGTATTAGATAATGGGTAGAACATAATTTATATACTTGCCTCTTAAATTCTTTGTTATTGTTGAAGATGAAGCTCTGACTTGTAGCTCACTGCAAGCACTTTCAAGAAGTATCAGAGTAAAACAATGCAACTGAGAAGGAAATTTGGCTGTTTCTGTAACACATAACATTTTTAAAATAAGTGAAACCATAACCACAGTACTATATTGTTGTTTACTCTTATGCAGATCAGTAACAATAAGCAGGTTAGAAAAATTTTAATTTTTATAATATTGTCTAATCATTCCTTATGCAGCTTGTACCATAGTAACCATTTTTACTACTTCATTTTTTTTTGAGGTGAAAGAACAAATTTTTTTGAACTGTTAGGAATAAAAAGATATTTTTTAGGGCTTGACCTTGAGAAAGCAAAATATTAGAAGTTGTTAGGTTTGAATCTGACCATAATACCACAAATTTAGAAACTGATAAAGAAATAGCTGTAAAAAAATCCCACATTTTTGGAAAATAATAAAATATTACCACATAACCCTTGCGATAAAGAGAATCACTAGGGAAATGAGGGTATACATGGAATTGAATGATAATGAACATATTACAGTCAAAAATTGTGAAACAAAGCTAAATGAGTATTAAAGCCAAATTTGTAGCATTAAACATATGGGAGGAGGTTACAAACAATGAGCTAGTCTTCCTTCTAAAAAGTTGCAAAGAGTAGCAACAGAGCAAACCCACAGGGTCAAGAATGAAGAAATTATAAAGAATGGGGAAAGTAGAAATGAAATCAAGAAGAAAATAGCTTTACAGAAGATTACCAAAATAAAAAGCTGGTTCTTCACAAGATTATTAAGACAAACTTCTGGCAGACCTGGTCAATAAATTAAAGAAGAAAAAGTACAAGTAAACCCAAGACCTGCAAACTTTCCCCTTTCCCTATGAAGACCCAGGTAGTAAGTATTTTAGGCTTTGAGGGCAAGTGGGCCCAGTCTCTGTTGCAATCAACTCTGGTGATGTAGCAGGAAAGCAGCCAGAGACAATAACTGCAGGGAACGGACAGGTCCCTGTTGCAACAAAAAAGTTATTTATGGATACAAACGTGAATTTCATGTAAATTTCACACCACCAAAATAACATCCTCCTTTTCACCTCCTCCCCCAACCATTTAAAATTGTAACCATTCTTAGCTAGCTGCAAGTTGTGCAAAACCAGCTGGGGGGCTGGATTGGATTGCTCCCAGATGCAAACTGAAGGGAGGGGGCTCAAGGCCCAGTTGCATCATCAATCTCCATAACCATGGAGCATGCACGACTGCTTTTATCGAAAAGGTGACACACCTGAGCTTATGAGAGCTGGATTGTGGGAGGGGAAACATATTCCTGGAGGGGCCGAACCTCTGCTACCCAAGCCCTTCCAGAGACACTGGGTCTTTGCCACTTTCTGTTCCCTGCAGCTAGACTGCGCAGCACCGGGTGGCCGCCAGGGGCGCCAGAGCGCGCACATGCGGGTGACTAGCACCAGCCCCTGGAAGGGTCCTGGCAGCCAATCAGACCCCAGCGGGCTCCTGGAGGTGTTGGCAGCGCCCCAGGCGTGAGGAGGCTTCCTTGTCCTGGGCTTAGCCTGGGGCGCAACTCGGTCCCGGTGCCTTGGCAAAAGGAATTGAGCACACACCCTGAGTCACTCTTGGATTGTATCTATTTTTCACTTGGTGAAAGGTCCTCCAGCTTAGAAATCACTCATGCCAAGCAAGGGGAGCTGGCTTCTCCGCCCTAAGCGAGTGCATGGACACACAGGCAGTAGCACCCCCAAACCTTAGGGCCACATCACCAGGAGGACCAGCCTTAGCCCTGTCTCTTTTCTTTAGTAATCTGCTCTGCTTTCAGGAGAGTGAGCTGAACTTCGGCTTGAAGCTCTGAGGCAGGCCTGGGGCAGGGATGTGTGGTAGGAAGTCACACTTCCTCAACTAAACAAAGGGCAGAATGTTAGTGCCGGCTCCCACTGCTGACCAGGCCAGGAAGTCGGACTAAGTCAGCAGGGGCTCCCCATCCAAAGGGGTGCTTGGGTTTGGGGGCAGTGCCCTCACTTCTCCCCGGTATCCCAGCTCCCCGTTTGGCCCTGGGAGGCGGAGGGACCTCGGCCCCTTTGGCCCCACGCGGGCTCGCCTCGCCCCGCGCTCATTCTGGCGGGGCGGGAAGGCGGAGGGGACGGCGCGGGGTTGGGCCGCGGGGAGCCGGCCGCCGCCCGTTTGAGGCCCGCCTCCGGGGAGCACGGGTGGCGAGCGCGGAGGACGCAGCCAGGCTAGACGCCCGGGGCAGCCAAGCGCGCGGGCGCCTGCCAGGCCTGGGCAACAAGGCCCGCGGGCTTCACGCGCCACATTGCCACCCTACCTGTAGGCGCCAGTAGCCGCCCTCGCCATCACCGGTGCTGCTGCGGCGCGGCTCGGGCGTCCAAGGCGAGGCGAGCCCGGGGGCGGCCACCCAGGGAGGTCATCCACCACCCCCTGGCGCGCCAGTTCGCACGGCCTGGGGCGGCCCCAGCTGGGGGCCATGGTGCGGCGGCCTCTTGATTCCCAGGCCGGAGCGAGCGGAGGAGGCCTCGGTGGCGGCAGACCCGGGGCGATCGACGGGACCCCCCGGGCTGAGCGGCTGTGCTGTCCGGCCCCGGCGGTCACTCCCGCCCGGCGCGCGCGGCTCCGGGGGCGACGGACAGATTCATGGGGCCGCCGAGCCGCCCCCCAACCCCGAGCCCTGCAGCCCATCATGGTTGTGGAGTGGCCCGAGTGGCGGCCGCCGCGGACCGAAAACCTTTTTAACCTCCCGGCCCCACTCCCGCCCCCTCTCCCGCTACCCCACATTCCGCTCCTCCCCGTGCCCAAAAAGACACCGATCGCCTCCAGGAGTGGCGCCTCCAGTTGCCGCGACGGCGGCGACCGATTCCCTGGGCCAGCCCCAGCTCGTCGTCCCCGCGCCTTTCTGGGACTCGGCCGGCTGGGAACCGGGTGCGGTGGCCCTGGACCCTCCTGCGACGAGCCGCGAGCCCCTGTCCGAACTGAAGCAATCCCTAAGCCCGCCCCCTGCACCAGCGCTCCACGCCACCAGGGCGGGGGTTCGCTGGAGCCGGCAGCGAGGCCTACGCGCCCGCACCCCGCGCCCAAGTCGCGCTTCCCTGGGAACAGGGCTCGGCCGCCGGGGCCTGCACAATGTTTGAACCCCTCCCTTCCCTGGGCCGTCCGAGCGCGGGGCTCCCGGGTCCCCGTGCTTGGGACTCGGCTGCGGGCGCGCAAGGTATCGGCGTGACCCTTGCGGTTGGAGGGACTTTTCGGCCTAGAGAGCCCCGCACTGAGCTCGGGGCACAGGGCGCTCTCGAAGGAGGCTCCGGACCCGAGCACCCTGAGCGCACTCTCGGAAATTTCCAGCTCCCGGCTCACCTCTCGCGCATCCCTAGCCCAGGGCTCCTTAGTCTAACCCACTGGCGCTGGAAGGCTGAGACAGTAGGCTCCCGCCGCCTGTGGTCGCCAGTCCTCCCTGCTTGTAGCCAAATGTCAACCGGTCCCCTCCCCGCGCACCAGCCACGCCAACGCTGGCAGGTTGGCAGTGAGAGCGGAGCACAGAGAGAACTGTTGCAGCCAGGTGCCTAGCACCTGATCTCATTAGCTCTAGTTCCTACAAAGGCCTTTGCCTAGTTTAGCTGCTTCTCTGCCTGACTGAGGAGCTTTGGCCTCTGGGGAAGCAGGTGGGGGTGGGAAGGGGGCGCCAGGCCGTGTCCCATTGGTGGTGCAGGTGCAGCCGCTGGCAGAGACTGGAGCAGGCCCGGGAGGGAGAGGCAGCCATGGGAGGGTCCCTGGCCTGCCCAGCCGTGGTGGAGGAGTCCTGACTAAAACTGTCTGCTTTGACCCCCAGCTTACTGGTCCACTTCAGCTGTGGGACCCCTAGGGCTGGCTCTTTGCCCTTCTTGTTCCCTAGCCACTTGCCCCAGGTCCTCGAAGGGCTGGCAGCCGGTGCCCATGCCCAGCAAACCCACACCCAGGGGACCGTGGGCCCCACCTGGAGCTCTCCAGGCCTTGGGGCTGCCCGGCTCTTCCATTCGACCCAAGTTCTCACTACCCCTTCCTGTTGATCTTTCCTTCTCTGGGAAATGAATGCTTAGAGGAGGTGCACGTTCAGGTCTCGGTGCTTTCTTCTGAGGTCGCAAACCCCGGTCAGGTCACGGTTTTCTGTGCTGCCAGGATTTTCTCTCACTTGTAAGCTGTGGTTGGCGATGGAGCGGAGCTGCCAGCTGATCCAATGGTGCATGGCGGGGGGCTCCCTCAGACTCACCCCGGTGTCTGTTGGGAATGTGGCCATGTTCCCGGGGTTTAGGTTGTAAGCAGATTGTACTATTTGGTCAGGAAGAGAGAGTACCTGTCTGGTGAATGTGAGGGTGGAGGGTGGGCACGTTAATGCTTACAATAATTGTGTGCATGAGCGGAGTGGATTTGGAGGAAAGTTGTCTTGCACCCTTGGCAGAAGCTGTGTTCACCTGAAGCAGCCACGTGGGGTCCGCCTCATGCACCCCGGTGACTGACGGGGATGTGGGCCGTGGGGCTGCGGTCAGGTGTGTTCTCCTAAGGCACACAGGGGCCTTTTAAATGGCAGCCGGGCAGTGGGGTGCAAGTGCAGGCCTGCCCGGCCCCCAGGATCCTTGCTTTACGAATCCTAGAACTGTTGCTCTTGCTCCACTGGATTCCTGTAGTCTTGGCTCCTCTCAGAAAAGTCAGGGCTTGAGTTTCATCCGGTCCTTGCTGAGATGACACTTGGGCTCAGGAGCCCTGGCAGAGGCCTAGGGGATGGGAAGCTTTGGGAGGGTGTCAGGGACCCTGGCCACGGGCCCTCTCTAGAAACGAGGTTCCCAGGAGAGAGCCAGGGACCGGCTCCTGGCTGACTGTTGCTGGGTCAGGTGGGGGTAAGAGGAGGGGGCGAGGATGAGTGGGAAAGAGCTGTTTAAATAGCCAATTCCCTGAGTCTGTTTTTTTCATTGGTGAAGAAGGGGGAACCCAGGAGTTGTTTTGCCACACTTTGGCTTTTGTGTGGAGCTGCAGGACCCCCCTTGGCTAATCCATACCCCTCGAGCTGGTCTATGGCCAGTGTTCCCAACGCAGAACCCAGGGAGCGGCCCGCTGTGGTCTGGGGCTGCGGCCCTCTCTGGGGGTCTCTGCTGGTGCCAGGCCTGCCTTCCAGCGGGGCCCGGCCTTTTGCAAAGGCTATATCCCATTTTTCTCCACATCTTTGAATAACTTGAGAGACCCTGGCACTGTAGTGAAGGTTAACGGGTCTCCATGTTGATACGTAACGTAATGGCAGGAATAAAAAAATTAATCCTTCAAAAAGCTGCAGTGACTCTATGCGACCACGACTGCAGGGTGGGCTATGGGCTGTGGGCCCTGAAGCAGGCATGGGAAGGCTGGAAATCATTCCAGCCCCTTCATTCTGAATTGAAGGGAAACTCCTTTGGACGTGAATTGGAGGGTTAATTCTCTCCCACCAGCCTTTTGCTCCTGGGAAATGAGGCGGTTGGGCTGTTCGTGCTACAGAAATAAAGCTTCCGGTGCTCGTTGAGAATGTGCTGGGGTGACAAGTGTGTGTCTGTCTGTGCTTCCGTCTGTTTGTCTTCGGGTCATAACTCAGGCCCTTGACCCCAGAACCACGTGCCGGCAGACTGTGGATTGAAGCCCAGTGGTCAGCATCCACGCGGGTTAGTTAGCGAGTGACTTGGCGCGTGGGGTGTTGTTGGGTCAACCTGTGGCTGGTGGGAAGTGGGGAGCTTAACCTCATGAAAGCATGTGACCCTGCAGCTTGATTTGTGGGTCTGTGCCCTGACCGTTCATTGGTGAAGGCTTTAAAAGAGTAGCAGACAATGCAGTGTTTACATATTTCTCACGTAGACTGGTTTATTTTTATTTTTATTTTTTTAATGTAAAGAGACCTTTGGATTAAGAAACACAGTTTCGGGCACTGGGAGCCTCTGAGGGATGTTCATCTAATGAGAAAACTGTTTCCCGTTAAACATACATGCCTATGTCCCAGGGTCGTGAGCATTGGGGGTGGTGGCTTGTGGGGGCCCCCGTGGGCCTTGCCCGCTCACCCAAGCCTGTGGGGAGGGTCAGGAGGCCCCAGCTGAGAGCCTTCCAGAGCAGGGGACCCTCTAATTGAGGCCGGAGACCACACTGCCTCCACTCTCAGAGCCTGTAGGGAAAGAAAAGGGAAGCAGTGGGTGCTGGGGTGCTGGGGTGTGGGGTTCAAGGGCAGAGGGGATTTCAGGAGACCTGGTCTCTCCAGTCCTACACCCAGGCCAGGCCCAAGCCTTCCCCTACCCACATCGTGGGGATATGTGCTCCGAGCCGGGCCTCAGCCTCCATCTGTCTACACCACAGGTATATGGGCTCCAAGCTGACCCCAGCCTCTACCTACCTACCCCACAGGTATATTGGCTCTGAGGCAGGCCCCAGGCCTCACCCGTCTACATTGCAGGAATATGGACTCTAAGGTGGGCCCCATGCCTCCTCCTGTCTATACCATAGGTTTTTGGTCTCCGAGCCAGGTCCCAAGCCCAAACCAGTCTACACTGTGGGATATGGGCTCCAAGCCTGGCCCAGCCTCTGCCTGTCTTCACTATGGGGATGTGGGCTCTGAGCTGGAGCCTGGCCTCCAGCTATCTACCACACAGATACACGGTTTCCATGCTGGGCTGTATGCATCCACCTGTCTATACTCCAGACCAGGCTCCAGGCTCAGGCTCTCCACACCAAATTTATATGGGTTCCAAGCCGGTCCCCAGCCTCCACCAATCAACCCTACAGGTATATGGGTTCCAAGGTGGGCCCCAGCCCCCAATGTCTATACTGATGGGATTTGGGCTCCAAGCCAGGCCAGAGCATCCACCTGTTTTGATTGCAGGAAAATGGCCCTGAGTAGGGTTCCAGCATCCATCTGTCTACACAACAGGTATGTGGGCACTAAGCTGTGCATCAACTTTGTCCTGTCTTCATTGGAGAAACGTGGGCTCTGAGACAGGCCACAGCATCTACCTGTCTACCCCACAGGTATATGGGCTCCTAGCTGGGCTGCAGCCTCCTCCTTTCTATCTCACAGGTATGTGGCATTCAAGCTGGACTCTTGCTTCCACCTGTCTACACCAAACGTATATGAGCTCTGTGCTGGGCTCCTGGCTCCACCTGTCTGCCCCAGAGGGATATGGGCTCCAAGCTGAGCCACAGCCTCCAACTGTCTACACCACAGCAGAGCCCCAGCCTCCACCCATAAAGACTATGGGGGTATGGGATGCAAGCTGGGCCCCAGCCTCTGCCTTCTACCTCACCACCTGTCTGCCCCAGAGGGATATGGGCTCCAAGCTGAGCCACAGCCTCCAACTGTCTACACCACAGCAGAGCCCCAGCCTCCACCCATAAAGACTATGGGGGTATGGGATGCAAGCTGGGCCCCAGCCTCTGCCTTCTACCTCACAGGTATATGTGCTCCAAGCCGGACCACAGCCTCCACCTGTCTATACTACAGGTATATCGAATCCAAGTGTGACCCCACTCCTCTAACCATCTACAATTTAGGGATGTGGGCTCCGAGCCGGGCCCTGGTCTCCACCTGTCTACACTGTGGGGATATGGTGTCAAGCCAGGCCCCAGCCTCCAGCTGTAATCCCCACATGTATATGGGTTCCAAGCTGGACCCCACACTGCCACCCTTGAACACAGTCTGGATATGGGCTCTGAGCTAGGCCCCAGTTTGCACCTGTCTACACTGTAGGAATATTGGCTTTGAGCTGGTCCTGGTCTGAAGCAATCTACTCCACAGGTTTATGGGCTCCAAGCTTAGCCCCACCCTCCACATGTCTACACTTTGGGGATATGGACCCTGAACCGGACCCTAGCCTCCAACTCTCTACCACAAAAGTATATGGGCTCTAAGATATACCCCATCTTCTAAATGTCTAGACCATAGGTATATGGGCCCCAAGCCAATCCACAGCCATCTCCTGTGTATATATTGGGAATAAGGGCTCTGGGCCAGCCTCAGGCCCCACCTGTCTACCCTACAGGTACATGGGCTCCATGCTGGGGC
>PVKY010014404.1:0-10589 GCA_004027775.1 Bradypus variegatus | reverse complement strand
TTTTGCAACTGTTCCTATAACTTTGAATTTATTTCAAAATAAAATGTAAAAAAAAAAAACCAGAAGGTCAAAAAATAGGCAACTGGAAAAAACAAAACAAAACAAAATCCTGCTTTTCTTACAAAGCTAGTAAGGCAATGAAAGTGTCTACTTCAGTTACTGAAACACATTTCTTTTGTGAGTTTTTATTGTGGTATATATATATCTCACAACACCTCTCATTTTAACCACATTCAAATAGATAATTCCATGGTGTTCATGACCTGTACAATGTTGTGCTACACCACCATCCCTTACCAAAACTTTCCCACGGCCCCAGCTGAAACTCTGGACCAGTTGAACATTAACTCCCCATCCCTCACCCCACCCCCACCCCGATAACCCACACCTAAATTATTTTTAAGCCAGGCCTATGACTACTCAGAAGTAACATGCTATTTACAGATACATACCCCACCAAGTGTGCTACATCCAAGTGCTAAAAATTTCATCCACTCCATTTTGTCTTCACATGGATCCAAATCTACGATAGCTCTGAATTTTTCTATTGGCAGGCACAAATTTTTCCACTTCTGCTCAAGATCTGCTAATTCCATATACTGTTGGTGGCTACACTATTTGGGAAACACAGTTGGACACAAGTAATATAAGTTAAAAAAAACCCTGCAAAATAGAGTGTTAAGAACAGCTAAATATGTTACAACCAACCAACCAACCAAGCAGGGGACAGAACAACAATGAATTCATGGCAATGATTAGCTCTGGGACTGGGGTCCCAGGGGGCATGGGGCAAGGAAGGACGGCCAGGTAGATATGGGGAACATTCTCTATCTCTAAAGAAAAAAAGGACTATGAAGTAAATATGGCATAATGCCATGACCTGAGAAAGCAGGTGTTCAGACACGGGATATACGATTCTCTACCATCGGTCTGAAATATTTCACAATAAAAAATAAATTTAATAAAACAAAACCCCTAAATATGTTAACAGTTAAATGGAAGAAATCTTAAACCTGAAAATAACTATATTCCTTCTACTATTTTAAACACTTCATGAAAATTGGTAACCACTGAGATCTGCAATTATTCTCTTGTGAAAAAGCTTTGAGTAATTTTAGCATGTCTTTCACCAAACTACACTGTTCAATGGCTATTAGTTTCCCCTAAGATAAAGAACCACGGGGAAAAATCTTAAGTTTCAGAATTCGATGCATCCTGCACAAAAGCAGAGTACTTCAAATTTTGATGGTGCCACATTAGTTTAAAATCAAGGTTAAACTGCTGATGTGTGTTGTTAGCAATACAGCTCGATCGTCACGAAGGCCAGGCCTCGCTCTGGAATGCTTTCTACTACTCATTCCTCTAAAAACGCGAAGGTTCATTGGGAGAAGAAAGGCTGGGGGTGGGGGTGGGTGAGGGGGGCTGCTGAGAACAGGAAGGGACTCCCCAAACCCCCCAGGGCCCTGTGCTGGCCCACGTGGCTCCAAAGGACAATCTCATCTGGCAGATTAAGTAGAAGACAGATTTCTACTTTAGAATGGACACCGCTTTGATTAACACATATTTCATATTCTAGAATTTCATATTTTTACAATGGTTTTTTAAAATCCAGCAGCATCCAATGTTGTCTTAATTTGGCATGTGGGGTGCTATTAAAAAAAAAATCACGTCACTTTTCCACAGTCCACAAATAACTATTTTGGGTTCTTTAAGCTAGAGAACAGCTGCTGCATGTGAAATATTCTTCCTTGAACAAGCCTTGAAGGTCCGGTGGGGAAGCAGAACTTCAGGGGGGTGACCGTGGTAGTTTTTTACGCTTTTATGGGCTGGGCCAAGCCTGTCAAGTTACAAGAGTTACAGTAAATGGTAAACAAAACACACACGAGCTGATGGATAACACAGACCCTCTTGTACCTGCTTGTGTAAAACTTTGAGGAGTCCCTGAGTCAGGCCTGTGTCTGTTTTCTGGGTTGCCACGGGCATTTCAATTCTGTCCTTCACAGGAAGTGGATCTCCTCTTGACAAAGCTGAAAAATATCTAACAGTAACAGACATCTCTGAAGAACCATCAATAAACCAAGAGCACCTTGCATAAACGTGGATTTCTTAAATGACGCTGGCGCACGTGGGGATTGGGAAGGAGAGCCTGAGATTTCCCAAGGCCTGGGCTCCTCCCTTTAGCTCTCGGCTTAGCCTTTCTCTGCCTCAGTTTCTCTGTCTGCAAAGCAGAGATAAGGACGGTCCCTGCCTTCGGGCTCCAGCGTGGGCTGAGTGCAGTTCCTGAAAGGGCTGTCACTGGGCCCGGTACCCGCAGAGCCCTGGCATATGCCATCCTTGTTAAGCAGATGCTATGAGTGGTTCTGGGACGTTGCCAAAGGAGGTGGAAGATTCTGGGCCGTGGCAAGACCTGTAGTATTCTGCACCTGATCATTTGGGCTTGGTCCTCCCTTGGCTTGGCCTTACTCCCTTTTGAGGTGCTTGACTTGAAATTCAAGCATCTATGTGTACTCAGCTAATACTTTTATCCTTAATTCTTCCTTTCTGGAACATTGATACTGATAGGGGAATAAGAGGTCTGGGCTAACAAGTCGAGAGGGGACCCTACCCAGCCCCCGCTATTGTGGGGGTGCCAGGGCAGTCTTCCACAAACATTCCCCTTTGGCACGTGGGCCACAGCGACCACCTGCCAGAGCCACCTCACTAGCGGCTCTAGTGGCTTTAGCATGACCAAAAGGAACCATGGATCCAGGAAAATGAACACTAAGTCACCCAGCAGAGCCACAGGTAGGCATTAAAAGGAATGAGTAAGCAGAGAAACATCTCTGTGTATGTAGCAGATAAATGTGGATAAATAGATGATTGACAGGATTAAAAAGACATTCCGAAGCTTGTTCCCTCTCCTTCTCCAAATTCAACTCCCAAATTCAAGTTCATTCTCATGCTTGTAAGGGAGCTCCAGCCGGGTTTTGTAGGTTTAACTTCTTGGTGTGAGGAAAAGTCAAAACAGAGGCAGCAGTCAGATAAATGTGGCCCTGGAAACTCTGGGAGCAGTGCTGGCTGCTCCTCAGGAGGGTTTTCACCATTTTGTGGATTTTACTCCTCATAACTGATCAGTCACCCAGCTCCATGAGCATTTAGAGCAGGGGTCTCCAGAGGGAGCCATTTGGTCCCCACCCCCACCCAGGGGCATTTGACCACTCCTGGAGGCGTCTTTAATAGTCACAATTGGGCGGAGGGTGCCCTGGCACCTCTGGGTGGGAGCCGGGATGCTGCTCCCACAACCAAGGGTTTTCAAGCGCACAGCGTCAGGAGGGCCCAGTGTCGGACACCCTGCTTTAGAATGGAAGCCACCTTCTGTTGTACAGAAAGCAGCCTCCGTCACTCTCCCAGTTGTACTATGTGGTGATGTCATAAGGGACCCACTGTTCCATCACATCCCAGAGTGGGGTGTGGGAGAAAGGCTTGCTCACCTTTGGTGCTTTGCCACCTGTAAAAAGAAGCCTAACCCTGGTTTCTGTTTTGTTCTTGTTTTTCCCTGTTACCCACTCCTCTGTCCATGTGCTGTTTCCTCTTCCTGGGATACACCCCCACCCTGCCCTCTTCTGAACCCCATGACCTTTCCATATGCAGTGACCAGGTTCCACCTTGAGTTATTAATGTGTTGCGTAATGAATAATGCTTGGTTTTTCTCCCAAACCCTAAAAGTGTCCTGAGAGAAATGAGTGGCAAGGAACATTCTGAAAGTTCTCAATTTAACATTCTAAGTTAAAAGTGAAACTTAATATAATTGTTTCTAAACTGTAACCAAATATTTTAGGAAAAACTTTATTAAATCTTGGAATCTTCTGTAGAGTGGAAATAAGATCTAAGTACTAACGATCTTTTAGGCTTGATTAACAATTAAAACCAGAGACCTTTTTTTTTTAACTTTTCAATAAATAAAGTTAAAAAATTAAAAACACAGAGGGCACTTTTTTTTTCTTTTTTTTTTTTTGGTGAGAATCTTGAAAGACCCTTTTTGGAAGGCAAAGCCCTGGATTAATGAGTACAGGCAGCTCAATTGTGGCCCCCAAAGTTATCCAGGCCCAAGTCCCTTGAACCCTGAATGGTACCTTATATGCTAATGTGGACTTTGCAGTATGACTGAGGACCCTGAGACAGGAAAATTATCCTGGATTGTCCAGAAGAGCCCTAAAGCCATCACAAATGTCTGTTTTGAAGACAGATGATGAGGCCATGAGCCAAGGAATGCAGCTCCAGAAGCTGGAGAAGGCAAGGGGAGGGGCTCTCCCCTAGAGCATCTGGAGGGGCAGCCATGCTGCCAAAAGCTAGCCTTAGCTCAGTGAAACCAATTTCGGACTTGACTTCTGGGCTCCATAACTGCAGGAGAATCAACTGCCATTGTTTTAAGCCACAAACAAAATTTGTGGTAATTTGTTACAGCAGCTCCTGCAAACTATTACATCTTGGTTAGACAGTTTAGAGGTCATTAAAATTTGATATACTAAAAAATTTAAGCTACATCTATACTTAACCTGTTTTTTGTCATCACAGAAGTGAGCGTTCATCTAGTGTTTATTTTAAAATTACATTATTTATCAAATAAAAAAAATCTAGTGTCTATTAAAAAAAGGGCAAAGAGCCTTCCTATAAAACCAAAAAGTTTCTTTCAATGGTCTGTTGTCTTAAACTTCAAGATTATGAATGTCTGTTACTGGTAATTGCTTAGAACGTTTGTTGCAAGAAACCGTGACTTTCCTTTTTTGTGCAGATGCTGGCACGGAGCTTCTTAGCAGCCTGGGGGTGTTGACCCCACAATGACCTCAGCCTTTCTAGTTCTAATAAAACTCAACCAGTGTCCACCTCGGGGAGGATTCTCTGAGGACCGGGAACAGATAAAGGATTACTCCGTGTAAAAATCATGTTACGAGTAAAATTAGGTCACTGTAATAGGCTGATTTACAACAACAGGCAGGAACTTTATACCCAATGTAGTTACTTTCATGTTTCAGTCTACTGTCATAAACACCACTCGCCAACAACTGAGTGAGCGTTTTACAGTAACGTCAGGAACACAGCACGACGCTTCCTAGAGAGACACGACGCTCTGAGCCTCCCCGCAGGTGAGCGGGGCTGGGGGGCCGCGAGGCCCCGGACGCGCGGGCCGTGGGTGGCGACGGGCGGGCGGGCCCCGCGGCCGAGGCGGCTTACCCCGCGGACCACTGCAGGACGTCGGCGGGCTGGGTGCGGATCGCGGCCTTGGTGAACTGCTTCAGGATATCCGGCAGCTCCGGGGGAATGTGGATCTGCTGCGCGCAGAACAGGGTGTCGGGCAGCGGCATCTCTCCCGCAGACCACGGGCCGGGCTGGGAAGAATCAAGAGTGGCTGCGGAGAGGAGAGGAGGGGTGGGGGGATGGAGGACCCCTCAGCCCCGGGACCACAGCGGGGCTCAGGGGCCGCCCTACACCCACTCCCACCCCCACTCCCACCCGTGGGTTTAAGGCCGGGCTGGGGTCCCGGGGCGGGAGTCAGGGGTTGGCCAGCAGGGGCTCTACCGCCTCTTCCTCCGGATCCTCGGGAAATGAGGCCCAACGGCCCCTGCTAGCGACACCCCAGACCCTGCCCCTCGGGAGCAAGCCGCTGCGATTGTTTCGCATCGGTATCCAGGCAACGGGGACGCGCGCGGGCCTTGCCCCTGCCCAGGCGCACGCGCACGCGCACGTGGAAGGAGGGCGGGCCAGGCAGTGCGCTTGCGCAGTCTGGCTACCGCGCTCCTTCCCCACTCTCTCGTGCTTCAGAGCTGGGGTTGTTTTCAGTAGGAAAGGTGCTAGTGCTCTGTTTTCCATGGGTGAAAGTGAGCGGCAAATTCACAGAGGCCCTCCTTTCCCCTTGCTGTGGCTACTCGAGGCTTAGGGGCGAAGTGACTCGGAGCCCCCACGTGGGAAGCCTTCAATGGCTACTTTGGGGGCTGGTTAGCGCAGGCTCGGGAAAGGAATCTGGCCCCTGCCTTCCATGACTACCTTGTTCATCACGCCCAAGGCCCTGGCAGCTTCTCCAGTAATTCTCCGCGTGCTGTTCCGTTTGCCTAACTCCTCTTGTAGATCTCAGTTCAAAAGTCACCCGGAGTTGAAACACTGAGCAGTTTCCAGCTTAAGATTCTGTTTCACTCGTCTTAAGAGAGAGTGGTCCAGCCAATCCGACTGGGTCTTAGGAGGAAATAAGCCACCTATTCTCTAATGCGGTAGCCTTGGGTGGAAGGGTAGGAAAAACTTGTATTGGGATGGATGCTGAGTAGGCCGTGTGCGGGGTTTGAGCCCCCTGGTTTAGGAGTAACCCTGGCTGGCCGCTGCAGCTAGCATTGACACCCACGCTGTATGAATGCAGCCCAGACACCCGCCTCCTTTTGCCCACCTCCACACAAGATGGAGAGCCACATCAAGCCCCAACATGGTTTTTTACCTGGGGAATTGGTCCCATCTTTCTTTTGCTCTACATATCCATTAAATGAACACACACATTTCCAAATTAACAACATTGGCAAAAACCATAGGTCAATATTTAATGTTGATGAAGTTATGGGAAAACAAGGATTCTCATACACTGGATAGGGAGTGTTTTGGGGGCAGTTTGGCACTATAAAACATTTTGATGACTTAGCAGTCTTCTAGGAAACTATCCTTCAGAAATACTAGCCTGAGTGCTCAATGTTACATGGAGAAGAATGTTTACTATAGCATAGTTTGTAATAAAATGGGATAACTGTTTTCAGAAAATTTAAATCATGGTCTGTCTACACAACAGAACACAATAAAGCCAGAATTTTTTTTTTTAATGGGATAGCCATTTATGTACTGACATCAGATGCTGGTGACATATGTGAAGAAAACTCCCTGAAGAACAAATATACCAGGTAGCATGGCACCTTTATTGTGATAAAATGATTCTGTCAATGTATGTTTATTTACGCAGCAGATCTGGAAAGGGTATACTAAACCATTAATGGAATAGGCCAAGTCCATGGGGTTTTATTTTAACCATTTTTTTTTCCTGAATTCATTTATTTACTTACTCAATACTTAACCAAGTGCTTAATATATGTTAGGGACTGTTCTGGTTTCTGGCAAATATAGCAGTAATCCAAACAGTTGAACAAGCAAAAGTCTCTGGAGCTTCCATTTAAAGGGAGAAAACATGCAAATAAACAGCATAAGGAAGCCATATAGTATGCTAGTAAGTATTAAAGAGAAGTACAGCAGACAGGGAGACCGGAAGGTTCCAGTAGCCGCAATTTTAGATAAGCCTCACTAAGAATGACACTTATGGGGAGAAATGAGACGAGGGGAGCCCGGGGAAGAACACTCAGACCCCAGACAGCACTTGAAAAGGCCTCATGTGAGGACAGTGAGGGTGGCAGGCGCACAGCACACCACGGGAGGTGCGTGTAGGTGGGGGACTGATGCTGCCATGAAGGGGAGAAAGAGGAGCCACAGGTCTTGCCCAGGCTTGAAGGCCGTGGTGGACTCTGGCTTTGACTCTGAGCGTGTTACCATCACACACAACGGTGGTTTGCGCTGTTGGAAGATTCTGGGTAGAGGACTGATGTATCTGAATTGGATCTGAATTCCATGTTGAAAACAGATGGAAAAAAAGAGAGAGCAAGGGCAGAGGCGGGGAGCACTGGAAAAAGAGCACTAAACCAGGCGAGAGACAATGGAGCTCTGCACCCAGAGGTAGCAGAGGAGATGGTGTGTAGATTCTGGATTTGTTTTGAAGATAAAAGATTTGCTGTCAGACTGGATATGGACTGTGTGAGAGAAGAGCCAAGGATTTCCCACCATTTTTGACTTAGCAACTTTAATCCACCAACTTACCAACTCAAATGAGGAAGTTTGAGAAAATAGCAGGTTTGGGGCAGGGGGATCAAAAGTTGCCTTTTGGACCTGTTTTTAGGATTTTCGGCAATCTTATGTGTGTGTGAAGTTCAGGGAATAAGGATATACGTATCTGGGAGTCATCAGCATACACTCGACCACTAAAGCTATTAGCAAGATCCCCACATCCATGGGTGTAGGTGGGACAGAGGGTACAGACCGAGCCCCAGGGCCTTGTAAACAGCTGGGACAAGGCAGAACTAGCAAAGGAATTTAGAGTCCAAATAGGTAGGAGGAAAATTAGGAGTGTGGAGAGAGAATCCAATTGTGCCAGGTGAAACATGCAAGTTGAGACCTGAGAAACACAGAATTTAGTAGTAGTCACTGTTGACCTTTACAAGAGCAATTCGAATAGTGGGAGCAAAAACCTTGAATGGAGCAGGTTTGGAGAAGAATGGGAAAAGAAAAATTGCACACAGTTGAGTACAGATAACTTTTTGAAGTCATGTGTTTAAAAGCAAAGAGAAATGGAGAAATTGCTGGAGAAAGTAGGATCAAGATTTTGTTTAAAGTGAAAGAAATGAGAGCAATGTCTGAATGATGATGGGAAGAAGTCAACAGAGCAATACACTTGGGCAGGTGCTATCTAGCCAGTGGAGGGTTGACAGGGTCCTGAAGTGCACAACTGGGCAAGGAGGCACCTTTTACACGGCAACCCACACAAACAGCATGGTGCACTCCGAAGAGGATGTGCACAGCCTGCACAGCCATGCCGTGGCCCAGCAAAGGTGGTCGGTAGCTTTTTTTTTAACTATGGAAACATATACACAACATACACTTTCCCATCTCAACCACTCCCAAGCACACAACTGAGTGGGATTAATCACATTCACAATGTTGTGATACCCTCACCACCATCCACTACCAGAACTTCCCTATCACCCCAAACAGAAACCTTATACCATTTATGCATTAATTCCCCATCCCTCTTCCCCCAGTCTGGCCTCCCCACCCCACCCCTGGTAACCCATACTCTACTTTGTGTCTCTGAGTTTGCATATTCTAGTTGTTCCTTTGGGTCTGACTTACTTCACTCAACATGGTATCTTTGTTTCTTCAGAACTTCATTCCTTTTTAAGGCTAATATTCCATTGTATATTTGTACCACATTTTGTTTCTCCATTTGCTGATGGACACTTGGGTTGTTTCCACCTTTCTCAATCAGTTCTGGGAGTTCTTTATATATTCTGGATACATGTCCTTCATCAGAAATAAGCTTTGCAAATATTTTCTCCCACTTATAGCTTGTCTTTTTGTTCCCTTAACATTAATCTTTCAAAGAGCTGAAGTTTTTAATTTTGATGAAGTCCAACTCAACGTTTTCTTCTATCCATTGTGCTTTGAGGGTTGCAGTTTCGTGAGTTTCTCTAGTTAAGTCAGAGGAAATTCAAGAAGAGTGAGTTAACGGGTTTAGGCTTAAAAGCATTTTTGTTCTAAGAAATCTTTGCCTAATCCAAGACACTGAACATTTTCTTGTTTTCTTCTATAAATTGCTGTTTTACCTTTACATTTAGGATTACAATCCATTTTGAGTTAATTTTTGCATATAGTGTAAGGTACGGATCAACTTTTTAAAAATTTTACATCTGATATCCAATTATTTGGCACCATTTGTTCAAGACTTTTGCACCTTTGTAAAAAATCAACTGTCCATATATGTGTGGATCTATTTCTGGAGTCTCTATTCTGCTCTATCAGACCAGTGGATTTGTGCAGTCAGCAAAAGGGGCTGATCAGATTGAACAAAGAAAAAAGAAGTAAATGAATTGGGTTCCTTGCTGGAATATGAACCTTTTTATTTCCAAGAAGAGTTACTGAACTAACAGAAAGACAAGGGTACCGTTACATATGTAAAGGAAGAAATTTCAACAAAGTGATGCAAAAAGGAACCTTGAACTAGGTTACTGGCTGTTTTCATATGGATGGTTTTAATTGAAGTGTGGGACCAAATGGAACTAGACTACCAGGTTTGAAAGAGGCATTATGGGTTGGTGAAGAGGTGCTTATATATACAAAATGGTAATTAAGAAAATAGCTAGGTCATCAGAGTTGCCCAGGTGGATCCTTTGTCTGAGCTCCCCATGACATTTCTCTCTTCATGCTCCACTTATTTTTCTCTTCAATCCCACTCTGAGCTCCTTGAAGGCAGACCCCATACCTCATTTAATTTTAGTACTGCATACAGTGTCAGAAACAAATGAAACACCCAAAAACACCTGCAGGAAGGATGTGGCCTCCTTAGATCTTTAACACACTTGGGATTTTGGTTTTCCAGCTGCGGCGGAGTAATCATGACCAGTTTTCTGATTTTCTCCACACAATTTCTTCTGCTGAAAAATTTCAACTCCACAGATTAAAGATGTCCTGTGTCTCAATTAGCATTTCCCCTATTACTGCTACATTAAAAATAAAATGAACTTAAATGAAAAAAAAAATCACAGAAAATTTTTTACAAATAAAACAGTTTGAGGCAAGAAACTGTGTGAAGCAAAAGGATCTCTTTGCACAGGGAACTTAGGAGGAAAAGCCTCGTGCAATTCTTTCCTTTTTCTCTGGGTAATATGGGTCAACTGTGTAAAGACGGACTGAATGATTTTGCTCTTATCAAAGTATCCATCTACGAGAAACCACCCCGATGAAGCTTAAGCCTCCTGCTT
>PVKY010014403.1:0-10585 GCA_004027775.1 Bradypus variegatus | reverse complement strand
GAAGGGGGTGGGGCTTTTAATTTTTAAAATTTAGTTTTTGTTTTTAGTAGGTCAGGGACATCCTCTAAAAATGAAGAACTAGATAAAAATAACCCAGCTTTTTATTACTGGTGTGTAGTAACTTCACACTGACACTGCTGTGACTGGGCATAGTAGCTTTCTTCCCAGGACAAAGAGCTCAAAATGGTCAACTTCATTTCTCCAAGGTTACCTTTAAAGAGACGTGTGACTGCCTTTGTTCCTGTAAAAATACAAGCTACTAATCAATCTAAAAGGAATTACTCTGCCTTTGGTGACACAGGGCCGGAGAGCTGGTGTCAGTCGAGTAGATTCAGGGGAAAACGAGCAAGAAAGCCCACATTGAACAAATGGAAGAGGAGGACGGAGCGCTGTGTTCAACAGGAGGTCTGGGCTTCCGAAAATCTAGTGAGATCTGACTTGCATCTTGGACCTCTGCTGTTCGCCCGGATGGAGTGGAGACGGCCAATCTGCACAAGATCGTCTCCATTCCAATGAGATGCTTTCCTTTCTATGTGAAATTAGATTTCAGAAAACATGCCTTTCCTTTCATGGCTGCAAGCCGGCAGCAAATGGGCTGCTCTGTGTGCCTTTCCTGAGTGGACCGGGCTTCTGAGCAGATGTAACGGATTAGCTGAGGTTCCCATCTGCTGATGGTCACTGCTGTGTCTGCACTGCTTGACCGTTATCAGAGGAGACAGGAACTGCTCTGTGCAGGGCCTGGAAGCAGCCGTCCCTCCTGCAGCCTGGGCGGCCTCTCTCTGGCCAAGAATGAAGAAGCTGACCTTGGCTGGGTTTTGCTTGTCGTGGCCCTTTAGCCCTGGGAGAAAGGAGACTTCTGTCTGATTTCACAGACGTCCGCTGGGACAACGGAGATGAACGTACAAATGAGAAGTCGTTTTGACCTTTGTCAGAATGTGCACGTTTGAGATTTCTTAAACTTTTTCTGCAACATTCAGAGGGTTGATAAATGGGATTCAACATGCTTTCAAACCCCTTTTGACCCATTTGACTTGCGATCGCCCCGTTAGTCCAGCAGCTGCAACAAATACTGTTGCTTTCTCCCTTTTTTGACCTGGATAGTCCCGGTAGTGGGTGGCGGAGACAAAATAAATGTAGGCTACAGTCTCTGTCCCAAGGGAGTTTCAGTACTGCAAAGCCAGTACACATGGAACAGGTAACACCGTGAGAAAGTCTGTAAGTACGGTAGGACATCAGAATTACCATGAAATAATTATTTGCGTAATTATTTGCTTAACGACTCCGTTGCTTCTGGGCCATAAGTCTCATGAGGGAAGGAATAAATCTGTTTTTTCATCGTCATATTCCCAGCACCTGGGACGGTGCTGGAGCATAGGAGCTGCCTAAATATTTATTGTCTGATTGAATGACTGCCACAAGGTTTGGTGTTCAATACTTGTTATCTCGGAGAGATGTGTGTTGCATAAATTGTTTTACTTACAGATTTACCTATAAAATGTCCAACATCCGAGTAAACTGCACATAAGCTAGACATGAAGTAATGGCCTCATCTTAGTGGAAGCCTCAGTACTTTTACTCTTCCTACGTGCAGGAGCAGCCTGCATGTAAGCAGATCAGATAACTACTACTGTGCTGGGGTTTGAGAGGTGCTGGGAAGCACCTCTTCCTAAAAAAAAAATCCCCTCATTTTCCATTAGATATTAATTCCTTTGAGTTGTGAAGGTTCTGAAGTCTACCAAGCCCACATCACCTTCCCATTAAGGTGTAGAAATGATACCCTAAGCCTTTATTCCTCCAGTATTTTTACAGGCCTCATTGAAATGGGGCCCAGACTTAACTAGGAGAATAATATAATATTCCGCTTACAGATAAAAGGGCTATGCTTTATTCTGACACAAATTAGATTCGATGGAGATCAGAGGAGCAATTTACAGGGAGGTAGTGAGAGCAAGGCAAAGGGCTGGGTTTTTCTGGGTCTAAGGACATAGCTGAGAGGCATGTCTGATAGAAAAGGGCTGGGGGTGGGTGAGCTAAGCCTGCTTTCCTAAATCTTGAACTTCAATTCAAATCCAGAATTTTCTGTTTCTTTTTTTTTTTATTGTACTGTGGGAACGAATATATGTAACATGAAATTTGCCATTTTAACCATTAAGTGTACAGTTCAGTGGCATTACATTTACAATGTTGAGTAACCGTCACTATCATCTATTACCAAGTAATTTTTATCACCCCAAACAGAAACTCTATACCCATTAAAGAAAAACTGTTCTCTTCTCCCCCTCTAGCCTGGGTCACCTTTAATCTACTTTCTGTCCCTATGAATTTGCCCAGTATTTGTCCTTCTGTGTCTGGCTCACTTCATTCAACGTGATATCTTCAAGATTCATCCTGGTATAGTATGTATCAGAACTTCATTCCGTTTTATGGAAGATTGTGTCTGTCTTGAGCCAATTGTTAACTTTTTACAGTGATCATGGTTGGATGAATTCTTTCCAGAAAGGAGACGAGACCAAGAGAGAATCATTAGTTATCTTCACTGATGCTATCTTCTAGAGGTCAAGCAACATTTGTTTGCTTGGGAGTAATTATTTGGCTTACTTGTCAAGTATTCCACAACTGGAATTGAATAATTCAAATTATGTGAGAAGCACCTATGGACCACACTCCAAGGAATCTAAAGAATTAGGAATTGATATTGACAAGCATTTATAACTGATCATATCTTTGAGTTCAAAGCTCCACATATCATCCTGTCACATTATCCAGTTCAAGATATGCTGTCATTTTTTTCTCAGTAACTGTAGTTATCTCCAAGATAACAAAGCTGACAGGAACAAGATCAGAAAGCCAAGTCTGTGGGTTGGGACTTGAACCTATGTCTTCTGACTCCCTTTTCAGTTACACATTTGTCCCATAAGCTGCCAAATATCTTATCTGTCCCCAGAAGTGCCCCCCTCTAGCACCAGAAGGCCTGTGCTTAATTCTTGAGTTATTAGTCGATTCAACTCTTATTTCTGGAATCATCCCAGGACCTTGAACAAAAAGGTGAAAACTGCCCGTTTGATAGACCACAGCAGAAGGCTCCTGGGATTCAATGAGTGATTTGTAAGTATAAAAGAGTTGCAGAAAAATTATATTAGGCAGGAACCATCTCCTCCATTACAATGTTTGCTTTTCTTTAATGCAATTTAGTTCATGCAAAATGAACAGAAAGGCCTGGGAGGGGCACATTCAGTGCTGCAGCAGGGAGCGTAATTAGGAGCAAGAGAGACGCACGGAAGATCTGGGGCAGGGACAAGCTGCGATCTTTTCCTAGATCTGTGTGTAGGGCCCTGGCCGTGCCCCCGGGAAATTGAATCCAGAGCTCGCTCTCTCATCTCCGTGTGTCTGCATCATAAATCCAGGGCAGCTGGCAGCTTTTCAAGGGAGAACAGAGCTACACTCCAAGGGCATCTGAGAGTAATCTGGCCAACTTCTGTTCACAATGTCCGCGGAGGGCCGGGCTCAGGTGTGCCCGAGTTGGTTCCCACCCAATGATAACCTTTATTTACAAGCCTTGCACGTTGTTCACTGTGAAGCGCACGCAGATCGCCAGGAAAGGAGAGGCTCCATTACACATCCGAGAGTCCGGAGGCTGGAATGATCCTTAAGGCCACGGCGACCTTAAATCTCTTGGGCTGCAAGGGGAAGCTCTAACTTTGGAGCACTTTCCTTTCCTGGTCTCTTTCCTGAGCGCACGTGCCAAGAGGACCCTGTCCCCACCCCCCACTTCGCCATCCGGATTTGCAGAATGGAGCCTTCGTGCGTCTCAGACCCCACATCCGTCCCCAGGCAGCTGAGGCGGGGAGGGCCCCCTTCTCCGCCCCGCCGCCCCCGGGTTTGGGGCGCCGCAGACTCGCGGGCCGGAGCAGGACCTCGAGGCGCCGGGACGGCGGCGCCCACGCGGGCCGGGTCGCCGGCTCGGGCGGGCCGCCGGGGGCGCGGCCGCGCCGGCTGTGGCCCCGCCCACCGCGCCCCGGGGCGGGGCCTGTGCGTCACGTGACGGCGGCGGCGGGCGGCGCTGAGCGCGAGCGCCCCGCCCGGTCGGAGGAGGCTCCGGGCCGCGACCCCGCCAGCCGCCCGCGCGCGCTCCGGACCGGCGGCGCCCCCCAACCGCTGCACCCCGCCCGCCGGCCCCGGGCTCGCCGGCCGCGGGACCCGCGTTGAGATGGACGAGGACGGCGACGGCGGCAGCGGTGAGTGTCGGAGGTGTGGCCCGCCCGGCCGGTGGCCTGGGGCTGAGGGTCGGGGTCGGGCCCGGCGGGAGGGAGGCGGGGGCGGCCGGGGGCCTGGGTCCGGGGCGGGCTGCGGGGACGGCGCCGGGGGCAGCGCGGGGCCGGCTGCAGACCGCCCGAGGCCCGCGGCGCGCCGGGCCCGGAGCCCGAGGCGGGGGGGTGGGGGGCCCGGGGAGGGGCCGGCCGGGGTCGCCGCGGAGCCCGAGCGAGGGTCCTGATGCGGGGCCGCCCGGAAGCTGGGGTCGGGGTTGCGGGGTCGCGGTGCTGGGGCAGGGGTCCCCCGGCGTCGACCTTCCCCGCATCCCCCCGCCGAGGGCGTCCGAGCCCCCCCGAGCCCACCCCCCCCGTGTTGGGATGAGCCCCTGCCGCTCGGGTTTCAGGAGGCAGGAGGGCGCCGAGTCCCCGGGGACGGGGGTAGGGGAAAGCTTTGAGTTGGGGACCCTCCAGGGTAAAGGAGGGGAAGGGGCGAAAGGATCGAAAAGAAATGGCAGTTTTCTGGGCTTTGGTCGAAAAAGCGGTCGCCGGAATTGCATGAACGAGGAGGGTGCAGCGAGGGGACAGGTTTGGGCTTGCGGCTGGCGAAATAGTGATCGATACAGAGCAGGCAGAAAAGAAGGCGCTAGGGCTTGGGGTGGGGGGCCAGGGCCCGCGGCAGGCAGCGGAGGGAAGGTTCGGTGGCCCCGGCGTGGAGGGGGTCGGCTCAGGTGGTCGGCGCGGCCAGGTGGTCTGCGTCGGAGGCTCGCCGGCCTGCTGCTGGAAGGTTCGCATGTGTTTGAAATTATCTCGGTGGAATGCAGACTTGCCGTCGTGTCGTGGCATTTTTAAAACAAAATAACGTGGCTGCGTATGGGGTGGATTCTTTTGGAAAGCAAAGGGTTAAAGTTCCTTCTATTTTAATTTAATTTATTTTATTATTTTTTTTACCCGAACCCCCGCAGTTGAGGTCCTCTATACTTTTGCTAAAGAGCTTTTTTAAAGAATTTGCTGACAGCCCGAATTTATCAGCATCCCCTGTAATAAGGGAGCGTTTTGAAAAAACCTCATTACACGCTGCTTGGCAGTTGCCGGTAGGAATCAGCAGCATCGCATGCTTCGGGGTGAAGTGGAAATCAGGGTACTGCTAGGCTGAAGTGCTCCAGGGAGGGAATTGTTTTTGCTGAAAGAGGCTGTGTGGCGGTGATGGTGGGAAGTTGGCACGCGTCGTGGCATTTGCAGAGTTCAGCTCTCATAGTTGAAGCGAGGGACGGCACTGTGACACCAAGTGGGCGTGCTGTTTATGAAAGAAGGGGTTGTGGAAAGAAGGAGCCCAGTTGCAAAGCCTCCTACAGCCAGGCTGGCTGTCTGAAGACAGGATCCTAAGTGATGGGTTCCCTGTCTATGCCATCTTCCTGCCTGTCACAATTTGAATAACCCGGCAGGCAGAGCAGTTTTGCCCTTTCAGAAAGGAGACAAACAGCTGTACTGTTTAAACCTGAGACTGTTTAAACCTGTGAGTGGAGAAGGCTGGAGATTTTATTTGGAAGGTGCTTTGGACTGTGTCGGAGCAGTTTACAGATCTAGAATACTGTAACAAAAGGTTATATTAAATATCAAGAGTCTTAAAACTTTCTTTGGGCTATTAATATCTCTTCTGGGAATTTATCACAAGGAAATAATTTGAAATTAAAAAAACTCACACATGAAGATGGGCATCACCCTGTTGAATGCTGTAAAAACTTGGAAACTGCAGTGCTCACCAGCAGGGAAACAGGGAGGTGAATTTGGAATGTTTGTTGGAGGAAATATTTTACAACCATTAAAAACAAAGTTGTTTTATCTGTCATGGTTTAAACAATGTAAAAACTGGTGATACTATGGATGGTCCATTTTCTGAGTTTTTATATTTTCCAGGTTTCTGAAATAAGCATGCATTATTTTCAAATTTAAAAAAAAATCATAAAAAATGTACCCTGCACTGGGAAAGGCATGTGATTGTTTTTAATGTATCATTTAATTCACTTCACCAGGATATTCAGCTGGATTTACTGATTGTCTACTCAAATGCCAGGCAGCATGTTAGGTGCTGGAACTTTTACGTTTTATTGATTTGGCTTATTAAAAATTTTTCTCCCTCGTAGGGTGGAGAACCTTAAAAAATGTTTGGTAATCTTAGAGTAAATACTTATTTTTGAATTAAATGAAAGAATTTTTCAGAGTTTTGAAATAAGAATTATTATGTATTGATTGTATAAATTTTTGCCTCACATTTAACTCTTGATTGTTGGAGGTTTCAATGTTAACACATTTCTTTACAGTTGATAATTCTTAATGCTATTTATCTTTTTTGAAAACTTTGCTTTAAAATTCATGCTTTTAAAATTAAGTTCAACCCTTTGGAAGATGATTTCAGTTACCAGTCAACTGCCAGACAACTGTAATTGTAAAAGATAACGTTTTAGAGTCACTAAGTTTATTCTTCAGAAATTTAACCCTTCAGAGAGCTCCTCTGCCAGCTAAGTCCCAAAACCCAGAGGCAGTGGCCTCTTCAAGAACATCAACTAGATGTGCCCCTTTGCTCATAAAGTCGACCCCCCTTCTCAACATGAACAGGTTGGGATGCTCACTGCCTAGACATCCCCGAAGACTGGGCAAGTGATTAAACTAGAGGAAGGGGGAGCAACAGACAAGATGGAATTGAACAAAGGATTATGAATACTGAATCTCTATATAATTCTCTTTTTCTTAGTTGCTAGGGAATTAGAATAGTTAGAAGGAAAGAATTGGTGGAACTGTAATCCCTAGCATCCTTTGAAATTTGTTCTGTATCTACTTGTTATCTTGTAATTTGAAAGCTGTCACCTTTTTGTATATATGTTGTATCTCACAATGAAGAAATAACTGAAACTGTGGTACTGTAACTCATAACAGCTTTGGAAATTTCCTAGATAACTACTTGTTAAATCATGGTTTGAAAGGTATTATCTTTTTGTATATATTTTATATTTCACAATAAGGAAATAACTGAAACTGTGGAACTGTAACCCATAATATTCTTTGAAATGTGCTCGCTAACTACTTGTTAAATTGCACTTGGAAAGTTATCGCGTCTATGTATGTATGTTATATTCTACAATAAAAGAGATGATTAAAAAAGATAACATTTAGAAAGAAGTGTATGGGGGAATTAGTTTCAACTTGTTTAAAAGATAATCTAGTCAAGCAGTAGTTATGGCAGAGGCCAAAGACATTTAAAAGGTCATTTTTGCTAATGTGTTGGTCAGATGAAAAGAGTCAAAAAATTGATCCCTATTTGCTGTTTTTGTAATTTAATTTTAGTCCAGGATGTATTTTATGTTCTTTCAGTGCAAGATAAGGAGAGAGAATGGAGATATGAATGGTTGGAAGGTTGTTACAAGGAGGAACAAGTGGGGGCCACCAGATTACAAGAACACATTGTTATTTATAACATGTGTGGAGTGTTGTTAAGGCATTTTTAATTCCTTTGGGACTCTCTCTTTTCAGTTTGAATAGAACAGTTCTTGAGCTGTGCCCTGCTAGGAAGGTGACTGGCTAGCTTGGCGCGGTGCCACCACCTTAATGCCCAGTTTGGGAATCTGTCTGCGTGAGGTTCCTAGTGGACCATGCCCCACAGATGATGAAAACCTTTGCCATCACCCCCACCCTCCATTAATGTAGATAAGGGTCGAGTTTGTGCTTCGCGTGGAAGGATACTCAGCTTCCCTCCTTATGAGATAAATATAGATTAAAACTACCTTGAGTTCCGCCTCTCACCTGTCAAACGATAGCCCCCACCCCACCCCACCCCAGTTTGCAAACAGCCCGTTGTCGAGGCGGGCTCGTTGTGGGTGGCAGTGTCAGTTCATTTTAGCTTTTGTGGAAGCGGCCCCAGCCTCTGTCCTGCTGGCCTTTAGGTCCAGTGCCTGCCCAGGAAGGGGGCGGCTGCCTTTCCCAGGCCTGGGCTGGCTTCGGGCTGAGTCTGGCTAGTGGGAGCCCCTCTGAGAGGTCACGTGGCAGGAGGCAGGGAAAAGAGGGGTGATTTCATCTTCTCTCCTTCTGCCTCAGCATCTCTGCCCCCAGCTCTTGCCATCAGGCCCTCTGTGCTACCACTGCTGCCTGGTGACTCTGACTCCCCAACCCTGGAAATACCCCCCCCCCCCCCCGGCCCTCCACCTTAGAGGTGGTGACAGCTTCTTGCTATTGCTAATTGCTGGGTTGTCTCACCATTTCCTCTTTGAATGCTCAGCTTTTCCATTACTGATGTTACCAATTCCTTGTATTGAATTTCTTCAATGTCAAGTACTCAGAGTGACTTCTGTTTCTCTGGGTGGCTCCTTACAGTTACTGGGGGCGCAGGGCAGTATCTTTTAAAATTCTAAGTGCATAAATCCTTTGGCCCAGCAACACCCGTTCTAGGAATTGCGCCTGCAGCTATATATGTACACATGTGTGAGGTAATATATGAACAGGATTATTCATTGCATTGCTTGTAACAGTAAAGGATGGGAAATAATCTTGAGTGTCCATCAGTAGGAGACTTGTCAAATAAATCATAAAATATCCAGATGGTGAATGAAGTGTGAAGTTGTAGAAAGGAATGAGTATGCTCCTTGTGAATTGATAGGAAAGCTCCCCAGAATATTTCATTGAATTACAAATGCAAAATGTAGGAAAATGCATATAGTACACTACCATTTCTGTTTTTTTCTTTTTGAAAAAATGCAAGTGCTTGCACATGCATGGCATTTCTTTGGAAGGTTCAACAAGGGAAAGCCTCTTTGAGGAAATGCTCTTTCAGGTGCAGCCTAAAGGGTGAGAAGGTCTTGCCAACTGAGCACCCCACGAGCCACGCAGAAGGAAAGGCACTGAGCTGGAAAAGAGCTGTGTCGAGAGAATTGAAAGAAGCTTTGTGGCTTGAACAGAGTGTGGGGGAATTTGGCATGAAGTGAGGTTGCCTGATAGCATTTTCAGTAGGTAAGGAATTCAGATTTTATTCTAAGTGCGTGAGGCCATTGCAGGATTTTAAACTGGGGAATGACGTTTGATTTACATTTTGAGAGTTTTGGCTAATATTTATATCATGCGGTCTAGGTGCCAGGTTCTCTCCTATGTGCTTCACAGTAACCCTGCATAGGTACTTAATGCTGTCATCGCTGTTTGCAGGTGGGAAAACAGAGGTGTAGGGAAGCTAAGTAACTTGCCTGATTACGCAGCTGCTAAGTGGTGGAGCTGAGACCTCCACCAGAATCCTGTTTCTTGACCATGAGTCTTCCCTGCCTTTTTAAGAGGTGTGTTCTCGGATACCGTGTGGAGAATGAGTTGGAGGGGGGAAGAGAGACAATGGGGACACCACTGAAGAAGCTGTGGCAGTGGGTCAGGAGAGAGTTAAGGGGGGGGGCATGGAGGATTAGGGTGGGAGGGTAAAATGGAGGGAAGGATTATATAATGACACAAACACATATACATAGCAGATGTATATGAAAACATACAGAAACGTACAGAAAATAATGAGGCAAACACTTATGTTCCCATTATTCAGAATTAACGGCTCTTAATGTTTTGTCCACAATTGTTTTAGATTTTTTTAAAATAAAACAATTAAAGCCAGACAGATAAGTCTTCTCTTAGTATATAGGAGCGTCATTCTTCCAGTTCTTCAGGAAGAAATTTGGGTGACATCCTTCACTTCTTTTGCATTAACTTCTGTATGGGTTGAATAATGTCCCCCTAATTCATGACTGCCTGGAACCTTGGAACGTGGCCTTACTTGCAGACGGAGCCTTTGCAGAGGTGGGCAGAGGTGGTCCTGGATCCGGGTGGGCTCTGAAGCCGGGGCTGGTGTCGTGAAGGCGAGTCGGACGCGCAGACGGGGCGCAGGTGCCCCCGGGCCGGGAGAGGCGGGGAAGGGGCCGCCGCGGCTGCCTCCACAGCCGGGAAACGGCAAGTTCCTGCTCGCCAGGGCGCCCTGGCAGGTCCCCTGCTCCCGGCCCCGTCTACACGGCGGTCGGCGCTCCTTTAGGTCAGACCTGCCGTTCCTCTTGGGCTGCGTGTCGGGATCCGCGTCCAAGCCGACCGCGGACCGTGCGAGCGGGCGCGTGCCCGGCCAGGGCGCTGCAGGTGTCGGAAAGGCAGGGGGGATGCGGTGGCCCGTGGGCCTCAGACGGTCCCTGCGCAAATCCTTTTTCTTTCTGACTTTTTTTCTATTTTTAGCAACCTTTTAAAAATATAGGAAGCAGCCTTACCTGGTGTTGCTTACGCCCCATCCCTCTTCTCGCTGGTTCTCTCCCGCCGCTCGGTCTCCTTGCTGCTCCCTG
>PVKY010014402.1:0-10591 GCA_004027775.1 Bradypus variegatus | reverse complement strand
TGGCCTCTCTTAGAGCTTGCCTCTAGCAATCTGAAGTCACTAATCAAAAGCTTTGATCAGTGATCAGCCTTTCCTACCCCTGATCTTGGGGAAGAGGATATTTATGTCCCTTCTGTCTCTAGTGAGCTATCCAGGCTCCACAGCAGCTTGCTGTGAAAGTGTGATATGGACACTGGTAACCACTGTGCAGAAAGTCTTTACTACAGTTTCTCAGCATCTTCCTCTTGCTCTTCTGTGGATGCTGTACAGTGTTCTGCCAGACTCCGGAGTTTTGAAATAGTTGTTTCAGACAGCTCTTGCCTGTTTAATAGTTTTTCTGGTGGGAGGGTTAAATCTTGGAGCTTCCTACTCTTCCATTTTCACACAATCCTCCCTCACAGCTTTGGTTTATCTGGAAATGTCTTAAGCTTTCTCTCATTTTGAAGGATAGTTTTGCTGGAAATAGAATCCTTGGTTGGCAATTTTTTGCCTTCAGAACTTTAAATTTGTCACCCTTTGCCTCCATGGTTTTCTATGAGAAATAAGAACTTAATCTATTGAGTCTTCCTCGTGCATGAAATGTATCTTATAGCTTTCAGCATTCTCCCTTTATCTTTGGCATTCAGCAGTTTGATTATAGTATGTGGTGGTATGGGTCTGTTTGGGTATATCCTCCTTGGAATTTGTTGAGTGTCTTGGATATGTTTGTTTATGTCTTTCATTAAATTTGGGAAGTTTGCAGCCATTATGCTTTTGTATATTCTTTCTGCCCCTTTCTCTCTTCTTCTTTTGGAACTCCCACAATGTGTATGTTGGTATGCTTCATGGTATTTCACAGGTACCTCAGACTTTGTTCATTTTTCTTTTTTCTTTCTGCTCCTTGGACTGAATATTTCATTTGTCTTTATATTCATTGATTGTTTCTTCTGCCGGATCTAATCTGCTTTTGAATCCCTCTAGGGAATTTTTTTTTAATTTCTGTTGCTTTGATCTTCAGCTTTATTAGGTTTCTATCCATAATTTTTATCTGTTGGTTGACATCTATGATATTCATCTTTTCCTTTTTTTTTTTAAGTTCTTTATCCATGTTTTCCTTTAGCTCTTTTACCACATTTAGGATAATTTTATAAAGTTGTTTCTTATCTTCTGTGTCTGATCCTCTTTGTTGATGCTTTCTCACACTTTAATCTCCTGTGCATGGTCCATGGCTTCCTATTTCTTTGTTTGTTTTGTCATCTTTTGTTGAAACTTGGACATTCTGATATTCTGATGTATTATTGCTGGAATTTAGACTCTGAGGCCTCTGTTCCTTAGCTTGTGTTCCCCTAGTGTTATGAGAGAGATTTCCTTGAAAGCAAGGAACTAATCAAAAAGTAGTTGTTTTTTGTTTTTTCAAAAGTAGAAGAAGGAAAAAAAAAGAAAACACCTTTCTCAGTCTTTGCGGATTCTGAGTAAGTACCCACCTTCAGAGCTTAGTCATGCAGTAAGTTTAAAGATAGCTTGAGGGAAAAAAGCAATAGTGTTCTGCCTAGCCCTTTCTGTGTATTCATTTTGTCCTGGGCATGGGTGCATGGCCCTAGAATTTCCGCCATTTACATGGATCTCAAAATGTCCCCTGTTTGCTAGGAAGCAGTGTTTCCTGACAGTAGTGGACATTGCATTACATGTCCCAGAGCCAAGCAAACTTTTGTCTAGGAAGTTGCAATTTGATTGTTTTTGTACCGTATTCTGTAGGAGAGCTTGCTGAGCTTCCTTGTTGCAAGGCAAGTTCTGGGACCACAAGCCTTTGATGAATGTACTGGTTCAGTCCTTCAGTCTGCCACTAGGCAACTTGGCCCAGGCCTATATATTCCCAATATATGTATGAGGATTACTATGCTGTCTCTGGAACAGAGATCAGGGACCCACAGTGGAGAACAGGCTCATTCTGTGTGGAGCCGTTGAGGAATATGGTAGGAGCCAGCCAGGGTTCCCAGAAATCATAAGAGTTTTTAAATTGCCTTTTTTTTAAAATTCAGCAGTGCCATGTTACTGCAATGCCTTAGGTATTTTCTGGAGCTTTGTATAAGATGTTTCTACCATTTGTTGCTGGTTGTTCAAAGCTTCTGTGGTGGGCTGGAGCTCTGGATTTTCTCATTCCAGTACCTTGATTGGGGCTATTGTTGATCTTTTTGATTATATACATCCTTGTGGGTAGAAAGTGGTATCTCATAATGGTTTTGATTTGCATTTCTATAAATATTAAATGTTGAACATCATTTTTTTTAATATGGTCATTGTCCATTTTGTCTTCGATGGGGAAATGTTTATTCAAGCCTTTTATTTTTTAATTGACTTATTTATCTTTTTGTTGCATTATAAGAGTTCTTATATTCTGAATACTAAATCCTTATCTGATACATGATTTGCAGGTATTTTCTCCCATTCTTTAGTTTGAATTTTCACTTTCTTCATGTTTTTTGATATACAAATGTTTAAATTTCTGTGAGGTCCAGTTTACTTTTTCTTTTGGTGTCACAACTAACAATCCATGCAGAATCCATAGTCACAAATGTTTACTCATATGTTTTCTTCTAAGAGTTTTATGGTTTTTAACTCTCATGCGTATGTTTTTAATCCGTTTTGAGTTCCTTTTTGTATATGCTGTTTGGTAGGTACCCAACTTCGTTCTTTTGTATATGGATGTCCAATTGTCCCAGGATTGTTTGTCAAAATTCAGTTGTTCCTCCCCCCAAAAGGTATTTGCACCTTTGCTATAGATACGTGGATTTATTTCTAGACTCTATTCTTTTCTTCTATCTATCTGTCTTTATGCCAGTACTACATTATTTTGATTACTCTGCTTTTGTAGTAAGTTTTGAAATGGGGAAGTTGAGACCTTCATTTTGTTTTCCTTTGTCAAGATTTATTTGGTCGTTTATAGCTTCTTGGGATTACATATGAATTTGTTGATTGGTTTTTTCTTTTCTGCTAAAAAGGCTGCTGGAATTTTGTTAAGATTTGTATTGAAGCTATATATCACTTTTAGTAGTATTGACATCATAACAATATTAAGTTTTCCAATTTATGAGCTTGGAATATCTTTCCATTTATTTAGGTCTTAATTTCTTTTGGCAATGTTTCATAGTTTTCAGTGTACAGGTCCTGCATCTCCTTGGTTAAATTTAGTCCTTGGTATTTTATTCTTTTGGGTGCTATTATAAGTGGGATTTGGTTTTAAATTTATCTTCAGATTGCTCATTTCGTAGTGTAAAGAAACATACAGATTTTTGTGTGTTGATCTTGAATCCTGAAGTTATGCTGAATTTGTTTATTGGTTCTGTTTTTTTTGCTAGATATTTTGGGATTTTCTATACATAGGATGGTGTCATCTGCAAATAGAGACAGTTGAACTTCCGCTTTTTCACATTGGATGCCTTTTATTTATTTTTCTTGTCTAATTGCTCTAAAATTTGCAATACCAATAGCAGCAGTGAAAGTGGACATCCTTGTCTTTTTCCAGATCTTAGGGAGATAGTTTTCATCCTTTCATTGTTGAGTATGATGTTAGCTGTGGGTTTTTCATAAGTGCCATTTGTCGTGTTGAGTTATTTCCCTTTTATTTCTAATATTGTGGGGGTTTTTTTTTCTTATCTTGAAAGAGTGTTGAATTTTGCTATTTGCTTTTTCTGAGGTAATCGTGCCTTTTTTTGCTTCTTTTCTATTAATGTGTTGTAAATCTTATTGCTCATGGTATATAATCCTTTTACTGTGCTGTTGGATTTGGTTTTCCAGTATTTTGTTGAGGATTTTTGCCCCTATATTTATAATGGATGTTTGTGGTTTTCTTTCCTTGCTGTGTCTTAGAATTTGATATTACAGTAATTTTTGTCTCACAGAATGAGTTGGGAAGTGTTCCAACTTTTCTTTTTTGGAAAAGTGTGAGAACAGTTGGTGTTAAATGTATGGCAGTATTCTTCACTGTAGTCACCTGATCTTGAACCTTTTTTGTTAGGATGTTTTTCTAATTAGTGATTCAGTCTTTCCTTGTTACAAGTCTGTTCAGATTTTCTCTGTCTTCTTGAGTCAAGTTTTGGTAATTTGTGGGTTTTTAGGAATTTCTCCATTTCATATAGGTTAACTAATTTGTTGGCATATGTTTTAGTTTGCTAGGCTGCTGAAAGCAGATACCATGAAATTGGGTTGGCTGAACAATGAGAATTTATTAGCTTATGGTTTTGAGGCTGAGAAAAATGTCTAAATCAGGGCATCTCAGGGTGATCCTCTCTTCTTTAAAACCAGCTGCTGGCTTTCCTTGGCTCCTCTGCAACATGGCAAGGCACATGGTGGTGCCTCCTGGTCTCTCATTTCTCTTCCAGGTTTCGTTGCTTTCAGATTCTTGCTTCTTTGCCTTTCATTCTCTTATAAATGAATTTTGTTCTCTAATAACTGAATTAAGACCCACCCTGGGCCATGACTTAACTGAAGTAACCTACCTCATCAAAAGTCTTATTCATAATAGATTCATACCCACAGAAATGGATTAACTTTAAGAGCATGGTCTTCTGGGGTGCATACGGTTCCAAACCACTACAGCATGCAGTTTTTCACAGTATTCTCCTATAATCCTTTTTATATCTAAGGTCAGTAGTAATGTCACCATTTCATTTCTGATATTTGTTATTTGTGTCTGCTGGTTTTTCTCTCCTTTGTCAGTCTAGCTGAGTTGGTCAATTTTTTTTATCTTTTCAGAGACTCAACCTTGGTTTCATTGACTTTATTGTTTTTCTGACCTCTACTTTGTTTACATCTGCTTGAATCTTTATTATTTCCTTCCTCTGCTAGCTTCAGGTTAATTTTCTCTTCTTTTTCTAGTTCCTTAAGATGAACAATTAGGTTATTGGTTTCAAATCTTTAGCCTTTTAAAATGTGGTTGTTACTGCTAGGAAATTTCCTCTTTGCATTGATTTCTCTGCTTTCCACATGCATTTTGTATTTTCATTTTCATTTGTCTCTAAATGTTTTCTCATTTTCCTGTGATTCTTTGACTTATTGGTTGTTTAAGAGTGTGCTTTTAAATTTCCACATACTTGTGGATTTTCCTTTTTTCCTGCTGCTGTTGATTTTTAGCTTTATTCCAGTGTGATTAGAGAAATTACTTTGTATAATTTCAGTCTTTTAAAAATTGTTCAGTCTTGTTTTGTGGCCTAACATATGGTCTAACCTGGAGAATGTTCTGTGTACAGTTGGAAGAATGTGTATTTTGCTATTGTTCAAGTATTCTTGTATGTGTTTGTTAGATCTAGTTGATTTATAATTGTTATAAACATACACACACACAGATACATACATACACACACCCTGTCCATTATTGGAAGTGGAGTATTGAAGTCTCCAGCTATTATTTATGGAACCGTATATTTTTTCCTTCAATTCTGTCAGTGTTTGCTTCATATATTTTGGGACTCTGGTGAGTATATGTTTATAATTATGATTTCTTGATGAATTGACCCTTTTATCAGTTTATAAAATTCTTCTTGTCTCTTTAGTTTTGACTTAAGTCTGTTTATTCGATATTAGTATAACTGTTACCCCAGCTATCTTTTGGTTACTGTGTTTACATGTTTGCTCTTTTCTTTTTATTCTTTTATTAGAGAAGTTATAGGTTCACAGAAAAATCATGCAAAAACGTAGAGTTCCTCTATACCACCCATTATTAACACCTTGCATTAGTGTGATACATTGACTACAACTCATGAAAGAACATTTTTATAATTGTACTATAAACTGTAGTCCACTGTTTACAATGGGTTCACTGTGATGTACTGTTCTATGTGTTTTTTTTTATTTTTTATTCTAAAAGCATGATGTATCTATTTCCATCCTTTGATTTTTAACCTATTTGCATCTAAAGTAAGTCTCTTGTACAGTTGTATAAAAATGTAGCTTATGAGGGGTGACAATGGGATTGGGAAAGCCAGAAGGACCACACTCCCCTTTGTCTAGTTTATGTATGGATCAGTAGAAAAACAGGGGAAGGAAACAAACAAACAAACAGACAAAGGCACCCACTGTTCTTTTTTATTTTAATTGCTCTTTTTCATTTTAATTATAATTCTTTTATTTGTGTATGTGTGTGGTAATGAAGGTGTCAGAGATTGATTTTGGTGGTGAATGTACAACTATGTAATGGTACTGTGAACAATCGAATGTATGATTTGTTTTGTATGACTGCATGGTATGTGAATATATCTCAATAAAATGAATATTTAAAAAATAATAAAATTAAAAAAATTAAGTCTCTTGTAGACAGGAGATAATTAGATAATGACTATTAATCCAAATTCTGCTGTTTGATTTGAGTTTAACCCAC
Organism: Bradypus variegatus; assembly: GCA_004027775.1. Taxonomy (NCBI): domain Eukaryota; kingdom Metazoa; phylum Chordata; class Mammalia; order Pilosa; family Bradypodidae; genus Bradypus; species Bradypus variegatus. The sequence continues at coordinate 4,260 of PVKY010014402.1, read as the reverse complement.
TGACATTTAAAGTAATTTCTGGTAACGAAAAATTTGCTTCTGCCTTGTTACTATTTGTTTTCTTTTAGTTTTGTTCTTTTCTGTTCCTTAGTTCCTCCATTACTGCCTTCTTTGTGTTTGATTTTTTTTGTAGTGTATGGTTTTGACTCTTTTCTCAGTGGTATCTTTTTTTTTTATTTTGAAGTAAATTCAAAGTTATAGGAACAGTTGCAAAAATAATACTAACCCCATACACAGAATTCCATCATACCCTGACCCTCCTCCCCCGATAGCCCAGTCCACCAACTTTAACATGCTGTTCACATCGCTATTTCTTGCCCTCCCTATCTATCATCCATCATTTATTGCTCTGTCTTCTGAGCATATGAGAACTAGCTGCACACATCCTTGAACAAACACTATAATTCACATATATACTTGCCATGAATAAGAACATTCTTTTATGCAATCCCATTAAGCGCAGCTAAGAAGTACAAGAGATTCAGCAATGATACAAAGCTTACATTCTATATTTCCTTTTCTTGTGTCTCAGCTGTGTCCCTTTGAGCCTCCTGTCCTCCAATCTCCAGTCCCATCCAGGTTCATCCTTGGCATTCGATTGTCATCTATTTAGACTGTCTTTTATTTCTTTTCCTCAATTTTGGAAACATACATACAGCCTAAATCATCCCATTCCACCCCCTCCCTAGCCTTCCATTAGTGTTATTAATCACATTTAGAATGTTGTAATGCTCTTTCCCACCATCCATTACTAGAAATTTCCCTTCACCTTAAATTGCAACCCTACACTCATTTCTTAACTCCCCATTGCCCCTTCCCCCGTTTCTCTTAACCCATACTCTACTTTTCATCTCTATGGTTATATTCTCTGATAATTTCTTTGTGTTTACTGTGGGGCTTAGATTTAAACTCTTAAATCCGTAACAATCTTGTTTTTCTTTGATACCACCTTCACTTCAATAGGACACATAAACTATGTACCTATACTACTCCATTCCCCCCACCTTTATATAGTTGTCTAAAGTTACATATTTTATGTTGATTTCAAAACCACTGATTTGTCATTACAGTTTGTGTATTTTATATCATGTAGGAAGTAAATAGTGGAGTTACATTTCAAAAATTATGGACTTCTTTTTGTATTCCATTGTGGTTGGAGAATGTGCTTTGAGTATATTCAGTTTTTTTTTTTAATGTATTGGGGCTTGTTTTATGTCCCATCTTATGGTCCCTTCTGGAGAAAGATCTGTGATCACTAGAGAAGAATGAGTGTCCTGGTGATTTGGGATGTATAGTACTATATATGTCTGCTAAAGTTCTCTATATCTCTTTCTCCTTTCTTTGTTTCTCTGTTGGTAGGGCTCTCTTTAGTATCTGAAGTAGGGCAGGTCTTTTATTGGCAAAGTTTCTCAGCATTTGTTTGTGAAAAATTTAAGCTCTCCCTCAGATTTGAAGGAGAGTTTTTCTGGATAAAGTATTCTTGGTTGGAAATTTTTCTCTCTCAGAATTTTAAATATATCATGCCACTGCCTTCTTGCCTCCATGGTACGCTGAGTAGTCACAACGTAGTCTTACGTTGTTTCCTTTGTATATGGTGAATTGCTTTTGTCTTGCTGCTTTCAGAACTTGCTGCTTCTCTTCAGTATTTGAGAGTCCGATCGGAATATGTCTCAGAGTGGGTTTATTTGGATTTATTCTATTTGGAATTCGCTGGGCATTTATGCTTTGTTTATTTATATTGTGTAGAAGGTTTAGAAAGTTTTCCCCAACAATTTCTTTGAATACTCTTTCTAGACTTTCACCCTTCTCTTCCCCTTTTGGGACACCAATGAGTCTTAAGTTTGGACGTTTTATTTTATCTGTTGTATCCCTGAGATCCATTTCGATTTTTTTCTCCATTCTTTCTTTTGTTCTTTCATTTTCTGTTCTGTGGACTTCTAGGACACTGAGACATTGTTCAGCTTCCTCTAATCTTGTATTGTGAGTATCTAGAGTCTTTTTAATTTGACCAACAGTTTCTTTTATTTCAATGAGATCTTCTATTTTTTTTTTATTTACTCTTGCAATATCTTCTTTATGCTCTTCTAGGGTCTTCTTTATGTCGCTTATGTCCTGGGCCATGGTCTTCTTGATGTCCTTTAAATCCTTTGTCATGTTTTCATTCCTCGATTGTAGTTCTTTGATTAGTTTTGCCAAGTACTGTGTCTCTTCTGATATTCTGATTTGGGAGTTTGGAGTTGGATTCTGCATATCGTCTGGTTTTATCATATGCATTAAGATTTTCTTTTGTTTTTGGCCTCTTGGCATTTGCTTTGCTTGATAGGGTTCTTTCAAGTTGTAAAAAAAAGATACCAATCTGATTTTTCAGAAACACAATTTGGTGACGTACACTTTCTCTAAATAACCAGCAGATGGTGTCTGTGAGTCACCTATACCCCTTAAGTGAGTTCTTCACCTTGCCCCCATGGTGTAGGGGGGAAATGATTCTTGTGGGGTTCAGTTGGAGGACTCAAGTTTGGGTGCTTTGCTGAAGCCATCTGCCCTGAATGTGGGGGGTGTGTACGGGTGGCCAGGGAGGAAGGGCAGGTTTAATATTCAAATCCCACAGGTTCATTTCAGCCCCAGACCCTCTATCGCACTGTACCACAAACCACTGGACCAAGCAGGTCCCCCTTCCCTGCCACGATCCTCCAGGACCTCTGCTGAGGGAATGCTGTGCTACGTCACCAGTGCATGCTGTCCCTCAAGGGAAGCCGCAGGCCGCCGGGCCGTGCAGGGGCGCCCTCAGCCTGATGCAAAGGTGGCCGAACGGGGTGTCACAACCCCACCCTCCTCGCACAGTTCTTCCTTCCCAGCTCCGGGATGACTGGCGGGGCTCTGGGCTGTGGGCACGGCCCCGGGGAGGAGTTTATCCAGCCCTCCAGGGAGCCAGCTGCTAGCCGCGGAGTTTCTTTCTGCTTCCGGCTCTCCCCTCCGTTAGCCCAGCCCCAAGGGTATCTGCTGCAGGGTATCTTCCAGGCCAGATACCGAGAGGCTAGCCCAGTCCTTTTTGCTGTGTTTTACTGTGTGGTTCCTACTATCGCAATTGCAGATGCTCCTGGGTTTTTCCGTTTTTTTTGTTTGTTTGTTTGTTTGTTTTGGTTTTTTTGAAGAGCCAGTCCATCTCCAAACGCCAAGCCCTGGCTTTCCCACAGCGCCACGCGGCTGCAGGTCTTCCAGCCAGCTTACTTACTCATTTCAGAATGCAGGCTCCCAGTTTCACCAAGTATATGGCCCCTGTGGTACTAGGAGACCTGACCAGCTGGCGCATCACTGTAACTGGTATTCTGGGTCACTTTCTGGTTTTTATCTAGTTTTTTTCACGGAGCTGTTTTTTTGCCCTGTCTCACCTAGACACCATCCTAGTTTCTCTGGTATCTTTTTTGATTAAATTTTATTGAGATACATTGACATACCATACAGTCATCCAAAGTATACAATCAGTTGTTCACAGTGCCATCAATATAGTTGTGCATCATCACCCCAATCTATTTTTTGAATATTTTCCTTGTACCAGAAAAAGTAAAAATAAGAATAAAAAGTAAAAAAGAACACCCAAATCATCCCCCCCACCCTATTTTTCATTTAGTTTTTTTGTCCCCATTTTTCTACTCATCCATCCGTACACTGGATGAAGGGTGTGTGATCCACAAGGTTTTCACAATCACACTGTCACCCCGTGTAAGCTACATTTCTATACAATCATCTTCAAGAGTCAAGGCTACTGGGTTGCAGTTTGATAGTTTCAGGTATTTATTTTTAGCTATTCCAATGCATTAAAACCTAGAAAAGATTATCTGTATAGTGCATAAGAATGCCCATCTGAGTGACCTCTCGACTCTGTTTGGAATCTCTCAGCAACTGAAACTTTATTTCATTTCATTTTGATTCCCTCTTTTGGTTAAGAAGATGTTCTCATTCCCACAATGCCAGGTCCAGATTCATCCCCGGGAGTCATATCCCGCGTTTCCAGGAAGATTTACTCCCCTGGGAGTCAGATCCCATATATGACAGAAGGCAGTGATTTCACCTGCTGAGTTGGTGTAGTTACAGAGAGAGGACCACGTGTGAGCAACAAAGAGGTACTCAGGGGGAGACTCTTAGGCACAATTACAAGCAGGTTTAACCTCTCCTTTGCAGTAACGAGCTTCATAAGTGCAAGTCCTGTGATAGAGGGCTCAGCACATCAAACTGCCAGTCCTCAATGTTTGTGAGAACATC
>PVKY010014401.1:0-10589 GCA_004027775.1 Bradypus variegatus | reverse complement strand
GGTGACACAAATGCATCCACTTCTTGAAACAGTCATTCTGGCTGCCTAATAGAGTAGGGGTGGGAGAGGGGAAAGCAGATGGGAAGCAGGGAGGTTACTGCAGCCTCCCAGACCAGAGACAAAGGTGGATAGGACAAACGAGGTGATGGTGGAGATGGAGAGAAGGGTATGGGAGTCAAGAGATATTTAGAAAAAATAATTGATGAGTTAGAGTTATGCAAGCACATCACAGTGCACCTGACTTAGACTGGGGGCCCCAGAGGAAGTGACTCTTGAACTTTGTTATGAAAAATAAGCTGGAGTTTGTCAACAGGCAATGGGGCGGGGAAGGAGGATGAAGAACATTCCAGAATCCAGAATGGCATATTGCCACGGCCCAGAGACGATGGAGCTTTGGTTCCTTTGAGTAGGACTGAACACCACTACTCTGAACAACATGCAGCTCCATTTAAAGGAGAAACCCTGGAAGCACAGTGGAGACCCCACCCCCACTCCGGTCCCCTTGAAATGTCAGTGTGTCCACAAAAAGGTTGTCCAGGAATTCAACTGGGGCCCAAAATGTTTCCAAGGGGTGGTGTGCATCCTGAAGAGCTGAATCATTGTTGTCTGTGTTTCTCAAGGGAGTGGGTTTCTCTCAGGGAGACCCCTGAGAACTCGGCTCTGAAGTCATCTCCAAGCTGCCCCAAGCCAGGCTGACCAGCTTCTTACAGCAGAAGAGACAACAGGGGCGGATTGGGAGGCCGGGCCCGCTGCCGGTGGGGGCGTCCGTGGACCCCCCTCAGCTCATCCTCTCTGTTCTTTCTGCTAACAGCATCTCAGTTTCCTTGAGGAGAATCCCTTGCCCCCACTGCAGATGGCAAGGTAGACTGTCTTTCCACAGCCAAGAAGAGAGCACAGGGCCCAAGCCTGGCTGATCAGCCTCTCTCCCAAGACGGGAGAGATTCAGGGATGACAATGGCTGTGGGGCCTGAAGGAGACACCGTCAGTTCCACCCCTTGCTCGCCTGGTTCTCTCTTTTCTAAACTGAATTCTCTCCCTCCATCCTTCCCCTGGATCCTGAAAAACCCCACATACCCTCCCAACAAATTCCCTTGGGGGTAAGTTAGTCATAGTGACCTCTGTTGCATGCCATCATTAAACCTAATTTATAGGGCCACTCCCTGGTTCTGTGGCCTCAGGCAAGACCCTGAGCATCCAACTTGCAGAATGAGAAGAGTAGCAATAATTCCAGACTTAGCCACCTCAAGGAGGAGTTTGTGGGATTAAATCAAACAACGTACTTGTGAACTGTAAAGTCCTGGAAGAGCAAGCCTAATTGATTCTTCATCTTTTTTTGTTTGCTTGTTTGGCCTATTTTCTAAGGCCCAGCTGATGCCTCTTCCAGGAAGTCCTCCCTGACCAACTCAGGCATGTAAACCATCTTTCTCTGATCTATAGTAATCTCTGCTCTTGGGATGAATCTGAGTTTATGTAGTCTTGCATAACTCATTCTTCCATATGCATGCACAAAATCACTTTAAATAGCATTGTTTTTTTAGTTTCTATTTTTATCAAAGCCAGACACACACACCATTTACAGAGTCAAATGGTTCCCAAAGCTTGTTATAAAATTATTGTTTTCCTGGCACACCCTCTTATTTCCCCTGCATCAGAGACAACCATCTTCAACTCTTTCCGCCCATTATTTTGGTATACACTGCCACACCTAGCAATCACGATTATAATTACATGGCTTCTTGATTTTTGACTTTTAGGAATTATTTATTGGTCCCACTCTGGTGATGTGGATTATGCTCTTTCTTCTTGCTCTTCTCACCACACTCATACACTCTTCTCATTCCTCTTTTCCCCTAATGGAGCTGTGGTTTTAATCGGTTCAGTAGTCAGAGTTTACATTATTAGGATGACCGTGCAGACTGATTGCACTGTTGGTCTAGTTAATGCCCTTTCTGTGTCTTCGCTCCTTGCAGGGTGGCTTTGCAGCTCCTCCCATCGAGAGGTGGGGTCTACCATCCTGCTCTTTAAATGTGGGCTGGCTTGTGTTTGGTTTGGCTGACAGAATACAGCAGAAGCGATGTGTGCTGGTTCCAAACCGAGGCCTAAGAGGGCTATGTGTAGCATTTTCAGAAGCCCTTGGGTGGGAAAAAAACATGGGCTATTTGAGGGCTTGCAAGAAGGACAGATATAGCTGGACCGCAGTGAATAAATGGGAGAGTTTCCCAGCATGCAGCTGGAGAGGCAGAGCGCACAGCCTCCCAGACAACGGTAAGGAACTGAGATCCCCAATTAACTCATTTACACACATCTGCCTCCCCCTCTTAGTGGGCTGTGAGCACAAGAAGCAGTTGTGTTCACTGTTGCTCTCCCATCTCCTAGCACAGGGCTGGACACACAAATATTCATGAAATATTTATGAATGAATGCATGAATAAATGGCATGGATGGAGAGAGCAAGAAAGGGAGGGAGGAGAGATGGATGCATGAGGGAGAGAGGGAGGAAGGGATGGAGGGAGGGAGGAGGGAGGGATGGATGGATGGAGAGAGGAAAGGAAAGATGGATGGACGGAGTAGTGGGTGCTATTGGTGCTCACCCAGATATCCTTGGTGCCCCATTATCAGGTATGTGCACCCATCCCTCGTTTTATTCTGGCTTCCCTTCTAAGAACTGGAGTCTGAAACTTTCCTCAGAGGACTCTCCTTGGGCTACTGGAGCCCTCTGCCTGGATGTGTTGGAAGTGCCTGGGAGTTTACACTGCCTGCCTGCTCTCCTCCCTGGGAGATCTGCCTCCAGTGACTTGGTGCAGAGATTTGAAAGCCAACTCTTTTCCCTGGAGACTGGACAAACTGAAGTGGTTACGTTCCAGAGCTCTCTGTGGATCAGGCTGAGGCTGGGATTTCACCTGAACCCACATTCTTGCCTGGTTTCTTCCCCTCCCCTGTCACCCACCCCCACTCCCTCAGGTTTCTCCTGGGAGTTCTTTCTTACTAACTGATTTGCACACGAGTCTTGCTTTAGGATCTGCTTCCAGGGAATCCAACCCAGGACACTCTATAAAGTTCTGGAAACCCCAAACCTCCCTGCAGATGCCATACAGCCAGAAAAGAAGTTTTCTATTGGAGGAGGGGAAGGTAGTGGTGGTGGTAGAGATTTAACCTACAACTGAGTGGATGTGACAATGGATTCTCAAGAAAGATGATCTTGGGGAAGTAAATAGTCTGCTTTTATTGGAGGATCCTAAAGGCACAGTTGAAAGCATCTGACAAATCTTGGAATCCAGATGGCAGGAATTAGGGAGCCTCAGGTCCCAGAGTCCACACAGAGGAGCCACAGAGGGTGGGAACCTGTATCCCCCCTACCTGGACACAACCTGGCATTGGTGGGTCACATGAGTGAAAACAGCCGCAGTAGCCACAGCTCAAGAGGGGTGCAGCTCACATTCCTCTCCACCTTGAGGGTGGTGGGGTATAAGGCTTAAAATTAAGACCCAATATTATGTGTGCCTTGGCATCTGGTGAGAACTGGGAGGACCTCGAACGGCCCAAGCGCAAGTTATGTTCGTCACTTGCTCCCATGGCTAAGACCCCCCAGCAGATAACCCTCCTTATGGGGACCAGGCACTGTTCCTGCTTCTCCCCAATCAGTGAGCAAGTTCCCTGCTGCCCACAGAGTCATTCCAACAAGCCACTCACATCCTCCCAGGGAGTCAGGGGGCACCACAGCCTCTGGACCCCACAAAGCCTCCACGGTTCCCAGCGGTTCACTCTCCCCCATGTGGCCCCATGTGGCGGGTGGTGTCCTCCTCCTGGGTGGTGAGTATATGCCCCTAATAAACGCTTCTGCTCTCACTGTCTCCAGCATTGGCTGTGGTGGGCTTGGGCATCCCTGTAGCCCGAGAGTGGGAATCCCTCTCTCACAACAGGGTGATGAGGAGGCCATCGAAACAGGGTGCACTGGTGGGTACCTGCTCTGTCTAAAGGGGTCTACTTCATAGTTCCTGATTGCTGCTCTCTGAAAACCCAGGCCTGGTGTTGCTAGATCTTCCAACTTTTCAAGAGAAATCAGACATCCAGATTTGTCATGTAAAACATCCAGATTTAAAAATACTGGCAATGCATTCAGAATTTGAAAAACACGGAGAGGTCAAACCAGAACCGTCTCCAGGCCCGATCTGGCCCCCGGGCTGCCAGTCTGAAACCTCTAGCCTGCAGACCCAAGCTGGGACTGGCTATCTAAAGCGATGGCCTAGAAGCAGCCCCTGGATGGGATTCTGCTCGGACAGGCCTCGCAGGCCTCCTGGTCCTGCCACCCAGCCTTCGGGCCTTGCCTCGCAGCCCTGTCCCAGGATTTCCACCTGCCGAAGTGTCCCTGGCACTAACCCTGCCTGGAGGGGCTACTTGCTCAGTGTCAACCTTCCACCCCCCCTCTTGGGGGCCAAGCTCTGGGTGAGGCCCGTCCTGGCCAGCACCCAACACCTCAGCCCTGGAGAGACGCTGCCAGGCCACTGGCTTATCACATTTGTTCCCTCGAGGGCCGGAGCCCTGCAATCTCCTTTCTGCTGCGCTGGCCTTCATATGCACTGAAAACCCCCTCCCTGGGGGTTATTTATTTATTTGTATATGCAAGAAGAAATACCTGTCAAACATACGTGTCAGGTACTGTGTCCTGGGACAGGGGACAGAGCTGTGAACCCGTCAGACTCGGGAGCTCGTGGTCAAGCAGAAAAGCTCATTGCAGCCGCTTTTTATTTTTAACCTCAAAACCCACACAAGGGTCACCTGGGACACTGTTTAGACACATGGTTAAGAGCAGGGGCTTCAAGCTGGTTTTCTTTGTGTCTAAGCTGTGTGACTCCGGCAGAGTCATGTCATCTCCTGAAAGGGGTGTGACAGGAGCACCCGTGCCTCATAGATCTGTGGTGAGAATTAAATGAGAGATGTTATGAGGCTCTGAGCAGTCCATGAAGGATGCTCTTAAGTGTTGTCCGGGGGTGGGCTGGGGGGAACCTGGGATCCTGTGCAGTGCTTAGAGCTGGAGACTCCTCCGCGTTCTACAGACACCTGGGGCCAGGTGATGCCCTGGGGCGGTGGCCTGTCCTGGGCCCTGTGGGACAGTCAGCAGCATCCTTGGTCTCTACACACTAGGGGCCAGTCGCACCCCTCCTGCCCCAGTTGCGACAACCAAAAATGTCTCCAGTCATTGCCAGGTGTCCCCTGGAAGGCAAAATCACCCTTGGTTGAGAACCACCAAGTCAGGGCAGTGGGCACTGTGGAAAGACATAAAACCCCAGTGCTGAGGCTAAAAAGTGAGAAGCATAGGATATTTAAACAACACCATTTACACTCATAAACACAAGCACACAAGACAACAACACACATTTTACAAGGAAACAAACAAAAGGCTACAACTTAAACTCTGAGGGAGGGGAGGGGATGAAAGTACCAATGGTTTTTTACATTTGCACCCACATAAAACAAGAAAGGGGCCCTGGGCGGACAAAGGATATGAGTAACTCAACCCCCTGCATCTGAGGTCCAACTGGTGAATATGATAAAGTTCATAGCAGAGTACTTGGCACGCAGTGAGCATGCAACAAAAGTTGGTGAATTTGTTCAAGAGGAATTTGCTGGTTGGTAATAGGGGAAGAGATCAGGTTCCTTCAGAGGGAGACCATGGTCAGAAAATACAGGGCATCTCTGAAGCTCATGGGTGAGGATAAGGAACCTCTTTGCATGCTTGGATCTAGGGTTGGTTCCACCTTCAAAATATATCCAGGCTGCCACACTTCTCACCACCCCATCTCCCCGCCCTTGTCCAAGCTACCATCATCTTTCAGCTGGAATAACCAGTTAGCAGCCTTCTCACTGGTCTCTCTGCTTCTGTCCCTCCCCGCATCATGATCTTTTCTCACGCAGCCACAAAAGATCTGCTGTGTCTTCCAACAAGAATGTGGGGCTTGTTTTCTCCCAGTTCCCTGTTTCCAGCCTCCCCTTCATGAGGGAGCAGCTTTTGAACTTCCTGGCCTCAGAGGTGATGAGGAGCACTGATTTCTTGGCCTGATTTCTCAACAGCAGAATTTGATGGAGGAGGAGGATTTTCAGAGGATCCTGGATCCCAGAGCCCATGTGAGGAAGCGAATCCTAATTGAGGGAATGCCCAGGTGGGGGCCAGGCAGATAGGCCCAGGGACAGCTTCTCTGGGTTCCAGGTGTCACGAGGCCTGAAGTGCCCCTGGGGACCAAGTGGTGCAGTGTCCTGACTGGACAGAAGACTTGAGAGCCATGCACTCCCACCCAATTCCTGAGTACTACATGAGCCCCCTGGAAATGTGAAATAATCCAGAGGAGGAGGAAGGGCAACCTGGCAGAAGGAAGGCTTGAGCTAGAAAGTAAACTGCATTTTAGGAAAAAATAAATTACTTCATGTTCTCTATGTGGTCTGAGATTTCTCTCTGTTACATCACTGAAAACATTCACTTGATAACATTCATGCAATCAACAAATATTTCCTGAACTCCTACTATATGCCGGCACTGTTCTAGGCCCTGCAAGTACAGCCGTGAACCAGACCACCTGTGCTTGCTGGTTCAGTGCCTGCCACGGAGCCTGAGGTAAAAGGCACAATATATGCTTATCAAAACATCCCCCTGGATTCTGACCCAAGTGGAAAAACTTAAGAAAAGCTACAAGGGTCAAAAAACCGTGGCTATATATAAAGCTCCAAGCTGACCACCCTGTTCTTGCCACTGTCCACGCTCAAAAACCTTAGTGGAGATGCAACGACCACACGGGTCAGGGACTATGGGAAACAAGTGTGTCTGCTGCACCGTCACGCAGGGGTGTAAAAGCAACAACCGGTTTTTACTTAAAAATTAGGTATCACTATGGATATTTTAGCCTTAACTTTGATTTTTAACATATGCACTAAAATATTATTTATCTTGATTTCTGAGTTTTTGGGTGCCCACTTAAATTTTGTGCATGAGGCATCCTATCCTTGCCAGGTGCTTGCTTTCATAGAGTTTATGCTCTAGAGTGTATATGCTGGGAGAGGGGAACAGACAATAAATATTTAACTCATCAGGTGGTGATAAGGTCCCCTTATTTGCTAAGGGGACATTTGGAAAGATTCCTGAATAAAGTGAGGGATGAAGGGGAGAAGGGCTTTCCTGGTGGGGGGAATAGCAAGTGCAAAGGCCCTGATGACGTCACAAAAAATAAACCACCGGAGATGCCAGTGTTAAAGGTTAAGACTAATCCTAAGAAGGATTAGTGGAAATGTGGAAGACTCACATTTCCCATTTCCAATCTTACCACAAAGCTACTGTAATCAAGATTGTGTAGTACTGGCACAGGGACAGACATGTGGATCAATGGAATAGAATTGAGAATCCTGCAATAAACCTTTAGATATATGGTCAATTGATTTTCAACAAGGATGCTGAGCAAATTCAACAGGGAAAGCAAAGTCTTTTTGACAAATGGTGCTGGGAGAACTGTATAACCACATGCAAAAGAATGAATTTGGACTCTTACCTCACACCATGCACAAAAATTAACTTAAAATTGGTCACAGACCCAATGTCTGAGCTAAAATGCTAAAACAAAAGAGCAAAACTTTGTGACCTTGGGTTTGGCAACAGTTTCTTGGATAAAAGTATATGCAACAAAAGAAAAAATATATAAGTTGGACTTCATCAAAATTGGAAACATTCGTGCTTCAAAGGACATGATCAAGAAAGTGAAAAGACAACCTACTGAATGGGAGAAAATATTTGCAAATCATATATCTGACACCAGGCTGGTGTCCAGAATATATAAAGAACTCTTACAATTCAACAGTAAAGAGATTAATAACCCATTTAAAAATAGGCAAAGGGCTTGAACAGCTATTTCTCCAAAGAAGATATACCAATGGCCAATAAGCACATGAAAAGATACTCAATATCATTAGTTATTAGAGAACTGTAAATTAAAACCACAATGAGAGACCACTTCACACCCAGTAGGATGGTTATAATAAAAAGACAGACAATAACAAGTGTTGGTGAGATGTGGAGAAACTGAAATCCTCACCCACTGCTGGTAGGAGGGTGAAACTATGCAGCCGCTTTGGAAAACAGTCAGGCAACTCCTGAGTTAGCATAAGACCCACCAATCCCACTCCTATGTATATACTTAAGAGAACTGAACATATATGTCTATACCAAAAGTTGTATTCAAATATTATAGCAGCATTATTCATATCAGCCCCAAACTGGAAACAATCCAATGGTCCATCAAATGATGAACGGAGAGACAAAATGCAGTATATCCAGATGATGGCATGTTATGTGACTGTAAAAAGGAATGAAGTACTGATACATGCTACAACATGTGAACCGTGAAAACGTCATACTAAGTGAAAGAAGCCTGTCACAAAAAACCACATATTGTATTATTCCATTTACATGAAAAGTCCAGAATAGACAAATCCACAGAGAGACAAAGTTGATTAGTGGTTGCGAGAGCTGGGTAGAGGGGGAAATGGGGAGTCACTGCTAATGGGTACGGGGTTTCTTTTGGGGTGATAAAAATGTTCTCTAATTAGATAGTGATAATGGTTGCACAACTCTATGAATATGAATATACTAAATACTCCTGAATTGTAAACTTTAAAAGGGTGGATTTATGGTATGGGAATTATATCTCAGTAAAGCTTTGAAACCAACTGGTCCTAGAGGTGAGCTTCAAATTGTACTGAGCTGCTGGAAGGCAAGGCATAGAAGGAGTCAGGGCCCCTAGAGGACTGCTGACTAAGACTGCTTATAATCCCTTCCTGGCCAAAGGCAAAGGCTCCTGACCACCTTGCATTTGCCTAATCCATGCTGGAAAAAATAAGAGTTCAGAAGCTGCGGGGCTGGAGAGATGGGGAAAAGGGGATATGAAAGAGGCGGCCATCGCTGGCCACACCACTGTAGCTCTCCAGGGAATTCCTAATGGATCCACAAGATGTAGGGAGATGCAGCTGCAAAAGGGATGCTCTGGCTCCGAACACTGGGGAGGAAGAGAGGGAACAGGAAGAGCGTCCAGTTTTTACTGTATAATTCAAGCTCCCTCTGTTTTGAATCATTCCTTAATCATTTTAGCTCGGTTGGTCTTATTTTCCTAAGTAAACAGCAAGTTCCCCTTATGGCCAGGACCACAATTGACAGGACTTCTACTTCCTGCGCAGTGTTCTGCACAATTCCACAAGCAAACAGCTGCTGGTCCTTGCTGTGGATGTGCAAGGGGCCTTGGCCTTCAGAACCCATTTGCTGGATACCCATGATCTTCGTTCTCTTCTGGAAACAGCATTCTGGTTTCCTTTGAGGAGCCATCCCTCGCCCACTCAGTCCATTTGGTTGGGATGGAGCTGACCTGCTCCTCCAGTCCCTTTGGGCCAGCAGTGGGTCCGTGATCAAAGATGGCCAATCTGAGTCACAGAAAGACCAAGTCCTGAGAACACTGCTTGAGCTCCTGGATCCAGCCAGACTTGAATCCCAGATACCCCATGGGTTTTCATTTATTTTCCTTTGTAGCTTAAGCACTCTGTGCTTCAAACTGAGAGTCCTGCTTGATACTGGCTATTAATAAGGACCTCCCCAAGGCTGCAGTTCCTGGAGAAGTACAGAGAGAAAGAGCTGTGGACCAAGAGTCAGAGGCCTTGTATTTTAGTTCTGTCATGAGTGCCCTGATTACATTACTTCCCTATGTCTCAATTACTCTGTCTGTAAAATGGGGCTAACATTCCTGCTCCTCTAGAGCCTCTCCACCTCTCTGACTTCCAGGTTTGTAGTGGTAGTCCAAGTCTCTTTCTGGAGCTTCAGACCCAGAAATCCTTTTGTCTTCTAGGCCTCTCAAACAAAATAAATTTTCTTTTTCCTCATTCTTTCATTTTTCTTTTTCTACTACATGGTACTTTGTGCTAGAACTTGCTAATCGTCCTCTAATGTCCATTCTTCCTTTTTCCCTCTCAGAGTAGGAGAATCCCTGAATTTTAACTGGGCACATGACTACCCAAAATAAAGACTGCATTTCTTCAACTCCCTTGCAGCTAGATGCGGCCATGTGACCATGTTCCAGCCAATGGCATGTGAGCAAAATGATGTGTGCAACTTCTGGGTCTGGCTCTTAAAAAAAGAGACAAAAATTTTAAAAATATAGAAAGAAGAAGGTGCACTCTTCTTTCCCTGTTCCCCCTTCCCACTAGAATGTGGACATGTTGGTAAGCTATGTTGTATCTTCCCAATGAGTGCAGTGCTCCAGGGGTGGCAGAAAACAAGACGGAAGGAGCCTGCATCTCCAGTGCTGCGAGCGGCCTCACTGTCTTGAACTGCTTAAAGGTGGACTGTTAGGTGAGAGAGAAGTTAACTTTTGTCTTTTTTAAGCCAGAGTTACTTTGGGTCTCTCTTAGAGTTGACAAATATAGTGAGTGAAAAAAATACCCATTCCTCACCTTAGAGGGAGCTTGAGGAGGGAGCAGAAAATTCTAGAAGAGTAATGAAGAATGCACAGGAGACCCTGGAGCTCCAAAAGCTTCTCACCTCAGTTTTCCCTGGATGTCCCAAGAGC